>CAAKHB010002633.1:22592-39818 GCA_901007665.1 Aeoliscus strigatus
TGAGTGAGGTGGCGTCAGCAGTGGTGAGTCAGCTGAAAAGCTGCTTTGACTCTGGTTCATCACGACTCTTTGGCCCGTTGCAGTGTGACACATACACGACTAATTCTGTCTGGATGGAAGTTTGTTTTTTGCCTTTTCTAACAATCTACCTCTCACACACGTGTCTCTTTTCATGCAGCTCTCATCTTGGATTGCTTTCTCTGTCATTAATTCTGTGTGGGTTTTTTTTTTCCTCATTTCCGTCCATAAATACATAAATGGTTCACTACCTCATTGGAACAGCACAGTGCCAAGGACCAGTGTTACCAGGTCTACGATAGTTCTCATATTTGTACGATAATCTCAAAAGATGCACCCACCACATCTGAACAGATCAAAGTCAATTCATACAATTATACATGGATGAGTGTAAACCAACAATTTTTTTTGCATTAGCAGTGAAGCTAACGTTGGCTACATTCAGTACACACTGTTCGTGTTGTCTTAAAAAAGGTGTCCAAAACGGATCTTAATTTCTTTCTGCTTCTTTTTTTAATGAATATTTTGTGCTCATCCAAAGATGATCCAAAGATCCACCAGGCTGATGGCTGATTTCAGAAATGGAAGTTTCTGTTCTGTGTTTCATTCAGATTTTGGGCTCTACTCTTCGTCAGCCTTTGTCTTTTCTTTTCTTTTCTTGCTTGCTGGCTGCCACTGAAGGGTAATTCCTGACCGTATCTTCATCTGTGCTGCACTTTTCTGCTGTGTTTGAAGTTTACTACTAAATAAATCTGTCTTCTCTTCTACTTCTACTTTTAGCCTTTTTTTTGCTTTTCTTCCATTTCTTCATTTCATTCATGGTGTGGCTGTTGCCTTTACTTTCTTGTTTAACTATCGGGGCCTGAAGTTCTGTTATAACGCCCTTCCCGAATGAACGGTTTCCTTGATTATATTAGTTTCCTAGTAAATCTTGGCCTGTCTTCTGCTGTACTTTCTCCTTATATTCCTTACATTTTCCCCTTTCTTTCCTCTCTGACATAGATCTAGCTTTTCTTTCTGGCTGACAGATAATAGTATTTAGTTCTCTGATACGATTTCTTTAATTCTATTACTTTCTATTCCACTTCTGCTGCTTTATTTCTCTTTGCTACGTAGTAATCTTTAGTTCAACCAAATTCTTCTTTTTAATGCATGTGCTAAATGCTTTCATTTTCCTTCTTCACTGTATCACATCTCTATTTCTCCCTTTCTGACCTCTTAACACTTCCTGAACTCCATCCAGTCACTTTAACGGGCCAAACTACTGTCAGATGAATGTAGAGGGAAATCAAGCATATGAACCTTTTTTTTTTGCAGTGTCACAAGTGCCTCTCACTGGAAATTGAATATAATAAAACAACTTACACAACTGAATCTTGTGTTGCCTCAATTTCTTACAGCCTTTCACTCAGTTGCATTGTAAAATAAAAACGACAAACAATGAGAACCCTTTCTGCTTTTATTTTATTAGATTTCTTTCAAAAGATTTTATGTACACAATATTTTACAAAATGGCAGTTTATTCGATCAGATCTCTGGGGGCAACGGAGGCTAGAGGTGGTTTTGCAGATAAACCTTCAGCTTGAGTTGTTAGTCAGCTGCAACAAACTATTGAGCATTGCACGATACAATACTTACTAGTTGCACACGGCAAACTGTCAACTGAACAAGTAAATGGAGAACATTTAAAGGTGAGAGCTGGGGGCTGGGTGGGGGGGGCATGCAGGGATTGGAAAAGAGAAGTAAAGAGAGACAGAAGAAGAAATCCAAATGGGGGAGGTGTTAAAAAGGAAATGGGGGGATGTGACGACAGCTGAAGTAGAGGACACGGGACGGGAGCTTTCACTGACAAATACCAGGAGGGAGGTAACAGACCGATGGAGGTGCTGCAGCACATGGGAGCGAAAATACCGAAAACGTGACTCGGGCATCAGAGGAAACAAAAACATCCAACATAAAAAAAACCAAACAATGTGGCTTGTTAGTTGTGCGAGGGAAATATTGCATTAAGGAACAGAACAGCTTATAAAGGAACAGTCCTGGGCTGTCCTGTGCCGAGAACCTGAAACGGCAGATACACACTTTCACCCTTAAAACAACTTCACTTACACAAAAAGCAAAGGCAACAACCATCAGACAAGTGAAGAATTCATTTGGGAGAACGGGAGCACACACAAACACGAGGGGTTTGCCTGAGTGGGTGCAGATAGCTAAAAATAAAAGTTAAAAAAAAAATGTAGATGAATTTTGAGGATTACAGTATCTTCTGTATGTCCAGTTTGATTTGTCGAACAAACGGAACCGATGCTGATCCTGATAATGAGACGAAATTTATTGGGACTAGCTAGCAAACGATTCTCTGCGCGCGGTATTAAAAAAAAAAGTATCTGGACAAACAGAAAACAACACATGGAGACTTTATCAATCCCCTGACATTGTTCTAGAATGACATTTATCATGTAAAGAAAAGAAAAAAACATTTGATCAGACTTTGGTTAGACAGCAAATCACAGAAGCACCAGCTCGGCATTTTCCTCATTTCATTACGTGAGGCTCCCTCGTATTTATCAGCTGCTTCAACCGGAGTGAGAGGGGTCAAACCCAGACCTGCAGCTGTGGACGTTCACCCGCTCATCCTCCCTCCGTGTGCTCCTGCAGTGCAGCGCTATTAGCAGCTGAAGAATGAGACATCTGGTGACGTGTGAGAGGAAGGTTTGGGGAGGGGGGAGGGGGAGGTGGGGGCAGAGAGGACAGAGGTGGTAGAAGTGGGAAGAAAGAGAACATGTTGAGATCCATCGTCATTCAATGAACCGCTGGCAATCAGGCAACAGTTTTCTGTGCTTGTTCGTTCTGCAGAAACTGCAATTTGTTCAATCCACCTGGACGACACACCTGCACGGACCAAACGCTAACGTGTCGCCTTGTTAAAAAAAAAAAAAAAAAAAAAGATCATTCAAACCAGCAGATTGATGGGCTTGAGTGATTTCATCTCTGGAGCCTGTGGCGCTGGAAGCAGCTCCAGACTAGGGACCAGTGTTTTCTATTAACGTCTGCATTTACATATTCACACGGGCTGAGAGACGTCGGGTCATACCCGGGAGGGAATATACATGAAACACACTTACCCACGTGTGAACAAAACCTACTCTACACCTCAATGGAGAAGAAAGTGATGTCATACAATATCTACAGGTATCAAGTATTCCTCTATAGACAAACAGACCAGTGGACTGTACAGACACACTGCTGAATACCTCAGGCCCCGAGGTATTTAATACTGCTCAAGTGACATTTCATCAAATAATTACCAATATTTACCCCCCTCCCCCCTCCTGAGATCCAATTAGTGTCTGACACGCGGCAAAAAGCTGCTTTGCAGTCAGGAGACGCTTTCTTCTTATCTACGTGTGGTTATATCATTTGTGATCCAATCAGCCCTCCGTTAAAGAAAATACTTTATTATTCTGGTTACTAAGCAACAGCCTCTGAGATAAATTAATCACAAATTATATTTTCCAGATCCAAAGTTGGGGGGGGGGATCGTTTCTCGAATTACTATGAAAAACATCAGAACTATCAAAATAAAGGACGTCCAGTTTGCATCTCCGTTTTCAATCATTTCTGTCCACGTCAGTTTAAAACACGCGCTTATAGAAACACATTATCAAGTCAAGTCGCAGCATGTCGGGGCGCAGTCAAATCTGTTTCTGGCAGGGGGTGCTGTCAAAATGTGTTTTACTTTACCAGTAAACGACACGATGCATCTCCAGAAACCTGCTTCCTCTAATACACATCGGCACCAAAGAACCGCGAGGCAACTTCTCTGCTGCATTTCCTCTCCTTCCAGAGAAGTCCCCTGGTCTTACCAGCCTCCACACGTCTGCTTCAGGTGTAGCATACAAACCACATGAGCCTGAGGAGGCTGCAGGGTTCCTCCTCCTCCTCCCGCGATTCACCTTCTGCTGTTTCCAAACCGCGGCCGAGCTGCCACAGTTCGTTCGTCACAGCTGGTGACGTGGAAACGGGACGATGTGCTGCGGATCACCGCGACAGGAAACTTTGAGGACGCACGACTCCTCCGCTTGCCGACGGCTTTTCAGGGTTCGGAGGTGAACCTCCACGACCGGCACCTGCCTGTTTCTCTTGGAATCGTCAACAGTCAATGCTCATCCGGCTTTCGCCACGAACGGCGACCGACCTCTCAGCAGCGGGGAGGGGTGGATGTTAGTTAAGATTCCAGTCCAGAGCTTTGGTGGGACACGCTGTAGGGGGGGGGCGGATGGACGAGCAGCCCGCCGTGGACACGCCGGCAGGAGGAGCAGGACATACAAACCAGAGCCTCTTCTTTCAGACTTCCTGCTGGCGGCTCTCTGCTTTCACAGTCTCTGAGAAGAAAACGTGGACGGGCCACAGGACGGGAGACGAATCACTTGGAGATGAACCACCTTTGGTTCGGCGCAGGCTTGACGCTTCTTGTCTTGGAGCTGTTGACTTGAGGGAGGAAGAAAACATAACAGAATACTGTTAGCGTTGACATCTGACGGTGGGAATGGAACAGGACCCATGAAGATGAACGCCTCCCTGATCTAGTCGTCTGCCTTCTTGGGCCGTTACGTGCTGAGGTCTGGGGGCAGCTGAGGACCTAAACCCTTCGCTCTTTCTGGTGTTGTGTCTGGAACTACTTGGGCGACCTGTAACGCTGCAGGGACAGCATGTGCCTCAAGCTGCGACTGATCTTGTG
Organism: Aeoliscus strigatus; assembly: GCA_901007665.1. Classification (NCBI taxonomy): domain Eukaryota; kingdom Metazoa; phylum Chordata; class Actinopteri; order Syngnathiformes; family Centriscidae; genus Aeoliscus; species Aeoliscus strigatus. The sequence goes on from CAAKHB010002633.1 coordinate 27,352, forward strand.
AGGATCATCGTGTTCTAGAGGGGGATTTCCTATATGGATCAGAAACGTCTGATGGTCCTCCACTACTTTACGTCAACTGGCTGAGGTGTCTCAAGTGTATTGCATTAAATATTCAGGTTCTGAGCTCCCGTTAACGGGCTAACACCCCCACCCCTCCACCCCCCACCACCCCTCAGGAGGCAGCCAGAGAGGCTGCGCTGGCTTTACAGTCTATCTTTTTAGGGTCCGAAGGGGTAAAGGTGACACCCAGCCCGGTAAGAAACTCCACACAGGAGTCTAACGAGGAGAAGCCCAGAGCAGACTGCACATACTGCACGGGCACGTCAGGCCTAAACCTGTGGACAGAGCAGACAGACACGAGGACAGCATTTAATCCACTGGATCAGTAAAGTCTTCCAGTCTCGGTGTGAAACATGTCTTACGTTTTGACTATGGCCCAAAGTGCGATCTTTCTTTCCCTTTCTACAAACTTGTCAATGAGGTAAGAAGCCATTCGTGGGGCTTCCAGATACAGCTTAAAGAACCGATGATAGTTGCCTAGCGCCCAGGCAGCACGCAGTGCAAGTGCGTGAGCCACGCACTCGTTCGCCCGCAGCGCCGGAGTCAAGTACACCAGCTCGGTGGTCAGATCTGGAGAGAGAGGCAGCGGTTAGAAGGGGAGAGGACGACGGACGGCGCACGTGCGTGAGCAGATGTCAAACCTACCGCCAGAGTTTTTAGTGAAGATGTAGTACAGCAATCTGTACGCCGTGAACTCGCCGACGTTCTCTGAGGGGTTGTCCTTGTACAGGGCCTTCAGCTGCGTCTGGCACTGGTTGAACTCTTCATGGTCACCCTGCAAACAACACAGTTACATAGGAGAAGGGAGGGGGCAAAACTATATACATATATAAACAGAGTTGCATATATTGTTTGCACTTTCTTTAAAAAAAAAAAAAAAAAAAGATTTTAATTGTTAGCTTAAATACAAAAAAGCAGCCTCACCTTTTCAAGAGCAATGCGTGCATGGCACTCGTACACTTCCACTGTGAAGTCAGTACGAACTCCCTGGACCTGCACAGATGAGAAGAGAGATTGATGTAGGACACAAATGAAACCGTAAACCAAAAAAAAAGTTATGGTGAGAGAGAAAGAACTGACCGTGAGGTCCTGTCGTATGGATTTCATCTGTTCGCAGGCGTAAGCGTAGTCCTGGTGGGTTTTCCAGTGAGCTTTCACAGCCTGCAGAGACTTTCTCAGAACCTGCGTTCACAAACGCATCAGAGCTGTCACCTCGGCCATATCAGGTAGAAGACAAGCAGCTCATTTCCACCCAATAGTTTTATGTGTGTTAACCCCAAACATTAATCTCCCTAAACTTCTGTGATCTACATAAAGATTCCTAAAAACATCAGAACATCCCCTTTTGGGATGTGTATTCGGAAATGCTCTGACATCAGTTTTAGTTCAATAGTTATTGAATAAATTCACTATCTAAAGGTGGTTTTCTTCTGAAAATGTCAGAATCTCACAATGGGTAAAGACTGACACCGGCAAAAACATAATAATTCATGTGAAAAGCAAATAAATACATACATACAATCGGAGTCTGTTGGCGACTTACGTGGACGGGGCGAACTGTGGAGGGGTCAGGGGCACAGGTGAGCCTCAGGTAGGACTTGGTGATGTCCTGACACGTCCCAACAATGGGACAGTCCTCCCAGCTGAGGCTCTCCTGTGTCCCGTTTGGCAGGTCCAGGGCAGTGATGGAGAGAACCAACGGCTCTGAGCGAAGCTGCTTGTGGAAACGAGCTGCTCGGCTCTGTTTTTTGGCTTCTCTGTTCGGATCGTGGAAATCCATACCAGCACTGCCACCTTTCCTCTTTTTATTGGAAGTTGAATTGGTATCGTCCATGTTTCTGGAAGAAGAGGAGCTATTAAAGACCTATCCTGTTTGTGCGTTTGCTAAGACAAGACCATTTATGCCACAGCACTTTTCCACATGGTTCCAACATGGCTCAACTCAACCCGTTTTTTATCTTTCCAATGGTGATAGAACCTGGTACCTGGTGCTTTTTTGGTCACCACAGACAGAGGGGCCGTCCTCTGATTGGTCACCACAGACAGAGGGGCCGTCCTCTGATTGGTCACCACAGACAGAGGGGCCGCCCTCTGATTGGTCACCACAGACAGAGGGGCCGCCCTCTGATTGGTCACCACAGACAGAGGGGCCGCCCTCTGATTGGCCAAGCCAAGCCGAGTTGGAACATTGCGGTGGAAAAGCACCAGTAGTAATCAGAAAATCCTTACCGCCTCCCTCTGTTGGCTTTCCCCCCTCTTCCTCGTCCTCGCTCTCCACCGCCACGTCCACGGTCCCTGTCATTACCACGGCCACGAGCCCCTTTCTGATTCCGCTTCGACAGCTGCGGTCGCAAGTCACTGGAGAGGCTGCTGTCTGACTGTGAGCCGGAATCACTGAGAACAGAGAGAGAGAGACAGAGTTCACACAGGAACTCCACTGGGACCCCTCAGGGAACCAAGAAGACGGGGTGGGACAGCGTCCTACCTGTGCCGGTGCCTTTGGTTGCTGCGGTCCCGGTGTCTGCCATGGGAGGGAGACGGTGAGCGTGAGGAGGAATGCGAGGAACTGGAAGACGGACTCCTTTGAGAAAAGATGTTCCTGTAGTGGCCCAGTCTTTGTCCGCCTCCTCTTCCTCGGGAGGCTGCTGCTGAAGTTCCACTTCGACTGACGGAACCATCTGCGGTTCTCTGGAGGGAAACCGCTTCCCAGCGGGACTGTTTTGCTTTCAGTCTAGAAAATCAAATACAAATCTCATTGAGTTTAATCCTTAAACACGCTACATTTGTGCTTGCATACACTGAAGTACCATAATTACGCAAATCAGAAAACGTTGAACAGCTACTGAGAGCTGAGAAGTGTCACTCGGTTCCCAAAGCTGGTGTGAAGAAGGAAAGTTGAAAACAGCCATGTTGCTGTCATTATAGTCATCCCATTCGCTTGGTTGCCGTGGAACCAATGGCGTTCTCTCCTCCTCACCACATAGCAAACCATTCTTTTTCTGCACAAATAGTCGCATACTTACGGCACTCCAAAGTATGCTAGCACTAGTGTATCAGCAGCAGTAACGTCGGTGTTAAAGGGTTAATTAGATAGTTTATTCATCTCAAAGAGAAATTGACAACATGCAACATCCAATATGAAACTGGACAAATATATGAGTCCACAAAGAACATGGAGAAGTGAAGGCAGCTGGATGTAATTTGAACTGTTAAGACTGATACCTGACGTGTAGTCAACTACTTTGTATCATATCTACAAACCACTTGCTCATGTGACTGACAGTTACAGTAGTTCATATCAAGCAAACTCACTCTGGCAAAGGCTCGCGGGTCCAATCAATAGTGTAAGCTGAACCGTCCTTCAGTCGGTCTTGCAGAACTTCCTTCAGCACCTTCTCAGTGCGATCTTTGTCTTCCTCCGTCTCGCAGGCTGTAAAACAGCGCTGCACGTATTCTTTCATGGCTTGTGGCCAGTCCTGGGGTCTGGAGACATTCAATCACCAAAGCATCAGTGCTCAGCCCATTTTCTCCAACCCCCAAAAGACGGTACATCAGTAGGAGATCTAAGCGTTCTGACCGTGTCTGGGCGGCTCCAGATGCAGCGCTGGCGGTGGCAGGAGAAGACGGCGCTGGATTCAGTCCTGAAGGCTGCTCGCCTGGAGGGAAAGTCTGATTGGAAACTGGGGAGCACTGTACCTGATAAGGCCTTTTGGGAATATTGAACTTCACAGCTGCAGTTCCAGGTGATTCTGTGAGATGTAGAAAATTGTTTTATAAAACCAGACGTTTGTCCTTTAAACTTGATAGCAATGATTACATGACAGTTTAAGGAGGTAAAATCTCACGTTTCATGCGATGCCAGAGTTGTTGTCCTTGCTTTTGATTTTTGGTTTTGTTGATCTCCCCTCTGCCAAGTCCTGGTACATACTGTCCCGGCGGCTGCGGCTGCTGTTGCTGCTGGGAGGTACTCTGTGAGGACTGATACAGGTTCTGGGGCTGGAAAGCCTGGCCATAGTTCGGCCTTCCCTGGGTGTGACCGTATGCTTGCATCTGGCTGGAGTCACCAGGTGGATATGACATGGAGCTGCTGGCATTGTAAGCGCTCTGTGATGGAGGTGGGGGATACTGTGAGCTGGGTGGAGGAGGGATAGATGGGGGTGGTGGAGGAGGGGGATTCTCTGCGGTGACTGGGCTTTGGGGTGGCTGGGGAGTGGATGTGGGAGCGGATTGTGGTTGTGATGGGTAATTGGGGGACTGGTCTTCCATTCCAGGCACTGGAGGAGGCTGAGGGTGAAAAATAAGAAAATATCAAGGGTGTGCAGAGCGTCTGTGAATGGCTGACATGTCTGTTACGTTACCATTTGTAACATACCTGCCCATTAGGCGGAGTTGCTGGGTAAGGCCCTGAGGGCAGGCCATACTGATTTGATGGATATGCAGCTCCATACTGTAAATTTGGAGAAATCAAACTTGATATTTGGAATACAAGTGGATGTATACAATAACGTGCCTCTTTGTTGGCATCAGAGGGTCTTAATTGGAAGGACTTATAATATAGTGCAAGATAATATTTCTCTATTTCTCTCTGTACTTACTGGACCCATGGGGTAGTAGTAATTATAGGGGTATGTGTATCCAGAATACTGCTGCTGATTCTGCTGGTACCACTGATAGTACTGCTGCTGCTGGAGGGCAGCTGAGTCTGTTAGTGCTGGCTGAAACTGAAATGACACATAAGGTTATTGTGGGTCAATGATTTTCTTTTAATGTTCTTCTACCAGGTGGAACAAAGGTAAAGACACATTACACTACCTCTGCTGCTGACCGGGCTTGAGCGCTCTTTGCAGCGTTATGGCTCTTGTTAATAGAAGCGAGCGCTTGTCTTGCTTTCTCCCACTCTGGGTTTTCATGAACCTGGCCATCTCCCGCAGCACCGTAGGACCTGGCGTCAACATGAGACAGTTCACCAAGGATGTTAATGTTGACTGACTGCAAACATACAGGCCTTAGTTTTCTCTTAGCTCAGCTGAGTATTTGAACTTCAGTGTGTCGAATGCAAAGAAGGCCTTCACATATCTAATAAAAGAGCTGGTCACGGTTACTACTTACAAAGTAAATGTTCTTAATATTACCAGGGAGCAAACTATTGTCAAATGGTAAATATATAATTAGCATAAGGAAACTCGACGCATTTGAACATTAAGAATGAGTGATAACAAATTAGCAAAGAGTGCATTAGCCACACTTGTGAAACGATATTTACACGCTCGTGGCATGTCGACTAATAACATGGGCTAACTTTTTTTTTTTTTTTTTTAAACAAAAGCAGGTTATCTCAAATCTCTCAGTTACACTTGGCAGGGCTTTAATTTACAGTAACGTTTAGTGATGGGATTCAAACTGAGTCTTGTGCTGTCCAGCCGTTAGCAGCCGTTACCTTATGAAAACCGTTGGCCTGTACTTTGCTAGGTGTCAACAGCATGCGCTCGGCTAACGTTCACATCTTCACTAACCGTTGTGACGTGTTGTCTCTTGTGCCTCTAAAATCGTCATACTCAGCTATTAACCAAGTGATCTGACGCGTCTGTGATTTAAAATGTGACCTACCAGTTCGCTGTTGGGGTTGCTTGTGTCGTGTTGGCCGCCATTTCGCTACTGACTAGCGCTAGAGGGCTAGCGTGAGGAACGGAGCTAACGTCGTTAGCTCTTCGTTGCTACAGAGGGAGCTGACGTCTGAGAAGTAGAATACGCGGATAAACTGTCTGACGACAAGAAGACCAGACCACTGGCCACGAAATCTCCGTGTCTAAAAAAGTCCAAACTCAGTACACCTGGATTAAATGTAGACATTTAAAATGTCACGATCACAACAAAACAGCGTCTTCATAGTTGACCACCAGTTTGGTTTTGCTAGGTAATAGTAGTACAAAATGGCGCTGGTGTTAGGCTTTGCGATTTGATGCCCAGAGTTTATCCTGTCAGGCAACCTTCCTCTCGGCTTGGGCAACTCCCTGTTGACCAATTTAACACCCGAACCAATCAAATGTCTAGATTAAGACTTGGATCAGCGTCGTATTGGCTATCAGTCTGTCAATCATACAAAATGGGCGGGATAACAATGCCTGAGAAGACAAAACTGGAAGCAATTAAAAATGCTGATGAAATCTCATTCTTTTCACAAACAAAATCGACAAATCGCTCAATTTTATATTAACCTCTGACAACACAAGATTATAAAGTCACGAAAATCGACTTCGAAGTTGGTATGATCTTAGTTTTGTCCGTTTTCCTTAGGTTTTAGATCAATTAGCTGACTTACATATATCTGGTTTTCTATCCCCTTCTTGCTGAATATTGAAAAAGAAAAGAAGAGAAAAACATCTGGACATGTACCAAGAACTGGTCCAAAACATGGACAAAAGATGTCACATGTTGCATTGCAGTCGGAGGTGTTTTCAGTTGTACAAATAACGATAAATATAAGGTTAAAACAAGTAAAGGAAATGTAATTGAACAATAACTGCTCTGAAACTCCTTCAAAGAACATAATAAACAACTGGAAATAAACAATAGGACTTTGTGTAGTGTAACATCTTTCCCACTCATTAACATCATGGTATGAAAAATATGGGATTTAAGTTACTTTGGACATCAACTGAAGGGTTAGTTACCCTTCAGGTCCAAAATCCCAAATCAATTTTGGTATCTGGAGAAAGTTTGCAACGACCACCGGCAATGTGCTTCAGCAGTTGCAAAATCAGCATGAGGGCAGCAGAGGGCAGACTGTCGTTCACTGGTCCGATGACGAGCACTCCAAAAAGGTACATGTAGACATCACACATCTGCTGTTCCCCAGAACAACTTGGAGAAGATGTCCCACTTGAATTGTTCAGCTGTTTGAGTCTTGAACAGTGAATACTGTTTGTCAGTAAACATTTTTGAGTCATAGATCATTTTTATATTAATGTGTTCATATGAACACATGTACACTGTATTTTATGTATGTTTACACCGATTAAGTGTCAAATACATTGTACATTCTCCTTTTTCACTGGGGACATGTTTGTCTTTGGCCTGTTCAGCTTTCAGAATGTGTGGCTGTTACACAGGGGAGAGTTATTTCCTGTCAGACATTCTCTCCCGACATCCATCAGCCACATCATCAATTTGTTCTGGGGGCCTGAATGGAGAGCAAGATACACTTGCATGTCTTTACAATTCTGCACAGCAGGGAACACTATAGCTCACAAGTTTTCAACAGGAGGATTGTCATGTTACCCGTCTGGTACGTTCAACAAAACATCAACACTTCCTTCTTCTGTTTTACATACAAATGATTCAACTAGCAAATGAATAAACTACTGTACTTAATTGCGTTCCCAGTCTGTTTCTCACAGTGAATGATATCATGTGTCCATCGCATGAATAATTTGTTCTGCCATTGTTGCTTCGTCTGCTGCATCATCACACAAATATGTTGGGGATTTGAGACAAGAGCTCACAAACAATGACTCATTACGCAGCACCATTGTGTGAATACCTGTGTCCTTAACCCATGGCAGGAAGCTGCAGAGATGGACAAAAAAAATCTACTCTTCAAAGTAGTATGCCATAAATATTTGGCCATAGTGGTGTTTTGATGACCCCAAAATATATTAACATCTCTCTCAGAATATGGTGGCAAACACGTGATGCAACATACTTTATGTGCCGACTTCACCGACCGCATTCCTGAAACGATGCTATTATAATTGCAGGGTGGTTAAAATCTTTAACAAACGCCTCACTGTAACACTGGGCGTAGCATTAGCTTAACAATAAAAAATAGCTCATATGTGAGAAAAGGCCGACACTGATCTGTGTCGCCTGATGTGTGTTCTTGAGGAATTTGAGATCATTTGCAAGTTCAACAAAAGTAAATAAAAACTTGAAATGTTGCTATTATATCAAGTTTTGAAGATTTGTTTGGTAACGTGAAGAGTTACTGCACAAATGAAGTAAAACACAGCAGCATTTGTGAACACCATTGACCTGTCACACTTTAAGTGTGCAAACAATGATTGGGTCGTCCGAAAATTGTTGTTTGTATTTTAAATTTTGTGAGTTCACTATATAGTCCGATATGTTGGACATCCTATATATAGTGACTCAGGAAGTGAATTTTAATTCGGCACAAATAGCTACAAACAAGGCTCAGTGGTTTTAGCTGTTTTGATCTTGGGGTTTTTGAAATGCTTTATTATTATTATTACTATGATTATTATTTAAACTTTGATTCATCAATAATTTAATAATACATGTTTAAATATTTCAAATTTAAAAAAAAAAATGATGTGGGCCCGGCCACCTCCCCAAAGGCATATTAAACAAACCACCAAATAATAGTTGACTTCTCGCCCTGGGGTCAAATTATTAAAACCATGGAAATGGACACGTCATGGAAAAAAAAAAGTCAACTCGTGTCAAACACCAGTCAGAGGTGACGTCACTGTGATAAGGACAATGCACTTTGACAGAGCGTTTAACGTTTTAAAGTGTGGTTGTGTGTGTGCGCGTGTGCGTGCGTGTGTGTGTGTGTGTGTGTGTGTGCGCGCGCGCGCGTGCGTGCGCGCGTCGATCCAGCTCTCCTTCAGTCACCGTCGCGTCACTTCCTCGGCTCGTGCCCATCCCTTTGGAAAAAAGTCACAGCGCAAACGACGGCGAGAAAAAGAGCGAGAGGGGAAGAGAAAAGAAAAACAAGGACGGAGGAGCCACATGAAAAAACTGCACACCGAGGAGGAGAGAGACGACCGAACGCCGCCGAGTTCTTTGTAAAGTAAGTTTTCCAAACTAACTTTGAACGTTTGCGGACGCGCATTGGATCCAAACGCGCCTCTCGTGGCGTCAGTGTCTGCTCCGCTCGTTGTCAGCTCGTACCAAGTCCTAAGTGTCCTAAGTGATACTTCCGGCCTGTTTTTTTTTTTTTAAGTGTGTGTTATTTACCTGTATTGAGCTGAAATATCAGGAGGGTGGTGGTCGGCCTGCATAGCCCCCTCCCCTCCTAAAGTTAACACACACACACACACACACACACACACACACACACACACACACTTTCCAGGAGCTCTTGGATTTGCTCTGACTGATAAGAAACGTGCTTGTGGTTTATTCAAGTTAATTTTAAAGGAATAAAAACAGTGAACACACCATCACCTATTGAATAAATCCAAATTCCATATATATATATATATATGAAATAGGTTTATAATATGGTGTTTAGTTTGAATCAAATAAATGTGCTTATACTCCAGTTTCAAAGGAATAAAACAACAAACACACCCCCACCTACTGAACAAATCCATCTAGTTCTATTGGTAATAGGTTTATGATGCCGAGTGTGTTTCGGATTCATCTCAGTCAAACAAATGCTTGTATACTTTAATGTCTTTGTCAACAAAGTCAGTCTTTCTTCTGTACACATGCCTGAGGGGAGTGAAAAGTATGTGCTAGCGTTGCACGAGTGTGTTTTTAAGTACAAGTCTCAGCACGGCCTTCGCAGTCGCTCCAGTGCCAAAATGCTTATTGGTTTCCCACATTATTGCACAACAAGGTAAAGCTCTTGGACTCCCCCGTGTCAACCCAAAGCTGGAAGCTCTCTGAAAACATTCTGCGCGTGTCATCTGTTCAGCGTTAGGCTCTTCATTCGCTCCTCGACGTGACGACTCATTGCTGTCCGTTTTTCTTTGCAGCCATGCCGCTCCACAAATCCTCCCGGGCGTCTCGCCTGGACCCGACCATGATCTCAGCCCCGCTGGGGGACTTTCGCCACACAATGCACATCGGGAGAGGAGGTGATGCCTTCGGTGACACTTCCTTCCTGTCCACTCTTGGTCCGAGCCCACCCAGCTCCAACCTCGGCAGTCCGGGGGCGCTGTCAGCATCTGACTCAGTGGTGCCTGTAAACTACAGCGAGCAACATACAGAAAGTCCAGGAAGTCCACTGAACAATGAGCTCCAGCACTCAGAGTCGGTCTCCTCCTTCGACCTGGATCTGGACCTGGGCCCTTCTATGCTCGGGGATGTACTGGGGGTGATGGAGGGGTTGGGTCTGGACTCCGGCGATGAGGTGTTTAGTCCCAAAAGTGTCACGCCCTCAGCAGAAACGAAGCAGGAGAAGTCGGTGCACATGCAGAACGAGCTCAACGGTAAAAACTTGCACGCGTTTGATGAAAACCAGCTGGGAGACGGCCGGATACCCGAGGAGAACGGGGTCAAGCCGAAGGGGCTGCGGCCCAAAGTGAGATTCAGTGACAAACGAGAGGAGATAATTCGCCAGGCGTCTGAAGAGGAAGAGGGTCAAAGCTTCGACTTCCAGGACGAGGATCAGCTGGTGTGTCGGAGCCCGACGAGGGGCGAGAGCCTCGTAGGCCAAACAGAGTTCGTCGGCCGTCCAGTCGACCTGCCGCCCAGTCCGGCCTCGTCGCACAGCTCTGAAAATGACGGCGTGCCGGCGTTGGACAGGAGGAGGGTGGACAGCTGCCACTCAGAGACTGATTCAGAGGAGGAGGAGGAGGAGGAGGAGGAGGAGGAGGAGGGAGGAAGGGGCTACACGTTTGAGGATGAGTTTGACGACGAGATCGGCCTATAGGGGAGACGTGATGGTTGTCAGCTGGCGAGGAAATCGAGAATTCTGTTACTTCCAGACATCTTTTGAAAGTGAAATATTAACTGGATTCGTGAATAAAAGTTTGATGACGATGTTGCTCTGCTGGAAAGAAAAAAGTTTTATCTACAGGGGTAACAGATCTGCCAAAGACATTGTGACAGGAAAACGCAGCATCTTTTGTTTTGTTTTTTTGTTATTACAGTGAAACGTTTGTAGCACTTTGATCTATTTCTTTGAACCTGGAAGCTTCTGATGTCAAAACGTCGCTCGCCTCACGTTTCCACATCTCATGTTGGCCATCGTATGCGGTTGTGGCTGGAGCTCCAAAGTGCCTTAAAGGGAGATAATTTACATTTGATGTAAAATGAGCGTAATCGTCTTGAACTTCTTCTTGCATGTCGACATCTCCGTGTCTGTCCGTGTTCAGTCTGAATTGCTCCTCAGATGATTCAATCACTGTGAACTCGTCACATTCCACTTCTGACCATGTGAGTTTCTCTCATTCAGACCAAACGTTACTTAGCATGTTTTGTTTTGTTTTTTTATACCTGCCAAAGCTTCTTTTGGACTGTGGGGCTGAAAAAAAAAAATACTTAAAATGCAAAGACAATCATGGGATTTCTTTTTTGTGTTGATCTTGAAAACTTCATCATGCTGTAAGAGACCGAGGCCGTTGTCGAACTTGAATGTGCTGGTAGAAACACATTTTAACGTCGTGTTTTAATGAGAATTACAGTGGGAGCAATAAAACAGTTACTGGGATTTTGCAACGATCTTTGTTTCACCCTCCTTTTTCTTGAATGACTCTGGGGCAAGAACGGTTGGTTTGATGTCGCCTGGATTTTATATTTAGTGTTGCTGAATAAAGACCAACTGTGCTTTCAGCCGTCATATAAAACAGCCTGTAACAACACATGACTCCACATAAAAAACAATGTGTTTTATTTTAAGCATGCGACATGCTTAAACACAGCCAGTTTATCTGAAAGATGTCGCACCTACGTTAACAAGTCCAAAAGAATGTAGAGTGTAGTTATGTACATTATTACAAGGTTCTTGGTGAAATATATTTGGATTTCTGGATCTTTACATAGACAATGCACTGCACAAAATTCAAAGTCTGACTAACAGTATGCCTCCGTTCTAAACAAAATGTCAATTTCTAGTTTAAAAAAATCTCTTTACACTTGCAAAAGTAATGTTCACTGGTTTCAAGCGAATTTTCACATTTTTCTAATTACAAGCAAAAAATCTGGCTCAGGCAGATTTTTCTGCTGATTTCAAGTAAAAATTTGCTTAAACAAGTGAAAAATGGCTGAAAAGTCCTATTTTAAGTGTGACTAGAAATGAGGTAAATCATTTTGTTAAGACTGAGGGTTTTTTTGCGGTTCATCTGACATAGACACTACACGGATATCGTCCTGAACACGTTGAATCCCGACAGAGCCGTGGAGATCATGACGCCAGGTATCTGCGGGTGCCAGTGGATCTCCTTGATCTCCGACTGCCCCTGGTGCAGGAAGAGCAGCTGAGGGGGCAGGTCCTTCATGCCCTCCACCCTGGCGCCCACGTCGCACGACTCCACCGACAGGTCCCATTGGCTGATGACGTCATCGGCGCCGGAGGCGGCGAACACGCTCGAGTCCGCGGGGCTCCACTCCACCGACGTGACGGGAGCGCTGTGCTGCTTGAAGCTGGCCACGGGCCGTCCGGTCTGCAGGGAGACCGGGGGGAGGGGGGGGGGGGGGGGGCCAAAGAAGGG
>CAAKHB010002633.1:43091-56011 GCA_901007665.1 Aeoliscus strigatus
GGGGGGGGGAGTGGGGGGTGAAGGACAGGCAAAGCAAAATGCTGAAGAAGAGTTTTGTTAACAAGAATGAGCGCAGCTGAGAGACTGGAGGAAACGAAGGAACAAAACGTGCTGAATCAGCAGTCAACATCTGGAAAAGATGAGTTTGAATCACTTTTATTTAACGCGATATTATATGTTGGCCATTTGTAGGTGTATCCTCAATATAAAGCGTCAAAGCCCCCCCCCTTCTCTAAATGAGTGTTCCGATTGTCGTCAAGTCACATTACAACGAGGTGTCGCAATAATTCACCCTGCCGTGTCACTAGCTTCTGCGCGTCTGCTGTTGAGCCTCTGTGGGATATTTCACACTGCCTTTGCTGACAATCCACACAGCTCGTGTGGAGGAATGAGACAACACTGATAATCTAACTTGGATTCCAAAAAACACATTTGTTGGGTTTGTAACGAGAAGCTCTGTTGCATTAGTTGGTGACAGCTGTCAGCTTAACTTCATTTTAAGACGCAGTGAACGCATGAAGAATAATGTTAAAAAGAAAAAAACAAGAGGAGAGGGAGCAGTCAGTGTTATGAGATGTGGGATACAAATGATTTTACTGTAGGCATTTTACACAACCAGTGTCAGTACCACAGTACTAACACAATGGCAAAATAAACATAAGTGTAATCAGGTAATTCCTGGATACAAATGTGTAATTAAATTTCAGTACAACTTTCAAATATTCCTGTTTACAATTTCTGCAAAAACCTAGTCTATATATTTATAATATTTCTACTGTGATTTCGGTGTGAATGAATGCTATCGATGTTGACTAATGTGTTTTCTCTCTTTTAAAAATAAGTTTGACACTAGCCAGTGTTCAATATTCACTCAACATTTAAACAACAAATCAAATGTACTACGTTACCTTGCTTTGATAGTCATTGACACAGTTGCACTACTATTACATTTTAAACAGGGGGACTTGCAACTGGAACCTGTTAGATTTCCTAAGAAACTTTCCCCAGCGCCAGTGTTGGCAGACGATGACGTCAGAGGTGTGCGTACGCAGGTGTACGTACTGTACGTACGCACCTGTTGGCCTGCGCTGTCTCCGCCTGCGTGCCTGCGCAGAGCAGCATGGACACCGGGAACTGCTCCCTGCCGTCTCCGCCTCCGTCTCGGATGACGTCGAAGCTCAAACACGGAGCTCCTGCACACACAAACAGTCAAGAGATAACACATTCATCTCCACGTCGTCCGCCATGTTTGCGGCGGCTATACGTTAGCAACAACTCGCCTGTTTGACACTCGTGGTACATCCGGTACGCGGAGCGGTCCATCTCCAGCTCCTCACCCGGCTGGAGCGGCTCGACTCCGGGGATATAGACCTTCGTCCCGGCCTCTCCGTCCGCTCCCTCCTCCTCCATGTCCACTCCTTCATCATCCTCGCTGCCGGCTTCGTCCATCTCGTCCATGTCGCCTCCTTCTTCGGGAAACGTGTCCTCGCTAGGGGCAGACATCTTGGCGGAGTCAGAGCCTGCTTACTTCCGGTCACGTGGTTTAAAGGCCACTCCTCCGCTGCCTGACCCCTCCTTCTTTCTCGCTCTCTCTCTCTGTCGCTCACTCTTTCACTTACGGGAATTCAGCTGGGCCTTTGGCTCACTGTTGCCAGGAAATATCAGACCTGCCCTCTTAAACTGACTGAACACAACTGCTCAGATACGCGTGGACACGTCCACCGTCCACACACGTCCTCTGGAGGATGACGTTTGTTTAGACAATCAGAGGAATGGTTCCCACATTCGGGGCGTACGGCATATGCAGGAGTGCCATGCGAGCCGGGACGTTTGCATTCATTTCCAGGCGTTGCATCATGTCTAAGACGCGCAGCTGCAGAGTTTGGCGCCGTCACTGAGGTCAGTGGCCCCCGAACCGCTGATGGGAAACAGGGATTCTTCACAGAAAATGCATGAAGAGTGTCTTTGTGGTTTAATGGGTAAAACACATCGGACTGAGGCTTAACCCTTCAACACCAACGCACGTGTTTGCACCATCAGAAAAACGTGGAATGTTTCTTGAAAGCTGAGGAGTTGCACTTGTTTCGCCTACCTGGGGTGAGGAAGGAGTGCAGTGCAACTTCAATGTTCAGGAATCGATCAATGTTTTCTCCTTCTAGCGCCTTCTTCACCGCAGGTAGTGACACTTCAAACAGTACCGTAGCGATGCTACTCCAAATTATGCTAGCACGAATGTATCCGCAGTGATACCATCATTGTTCAAGGGTTAAATGGTGCTCTGTGAGATTTCCTCATCCAGCTGCCAGGTGATCTAATATTTCATTTGCGTGCACGCTGTAATACGTTTGACCTGTCCTTCAAAAAAAAAAAAAAAAAAAACTTGAAGAAAAGTTCACCAAATACTTGACAGATGAGCCAGATCTTTGTTCCGGCTGTGTAAGATGAGAGTATTTGAAGGATTATGAAACGGCAAAGGAGGGTCCTCTGAGGACAGCACATGCGTGGGTGTGGGCAAGTATGGACAAGTACGAGCACTAAACGGTGCCGTTTTTTTCTTTAGAAAGGAGTTAAAAAACAAAAATCTCTGGAGCTGCGTTCCATCCAACATGCATTCCTCCCGCGGCTCCATCTTGTCTTCACTTTTGTAAGTGAGTTACAAAATAGTTGTAAAAGTCGGGAACAACTGAGCTCACGTAAACGTGTCCGGCTGCTGCGGTGTGAGATCATAAACTCAAATGCCTTTTTTTAAAGTGGCCCGGACACATGTGAGGCCGCGAGCATCTTTTCTCAAGAGGGAAAGAAACACAGATTTGGAATGTGATGACACAAATTATATCTAAATGGCTTTAATTTATATTTTTATACAAAAAGTCTATGGACAGGAATATCTTACATAATACTCATTGTAAACAGTGATGAATCCCACATCAAAAAGACGATGGCTTATGTGCGTCGGGCCGGTCAGCGGTGACCTTATTAGCACAGAGAGCATAGCGAGCTGGAGCTTGTGGTTCTAGAAGAGGACGGCTATATGTTTATATCTGTGATGTCAGTCGTTTGCACAGCGCTGTCGGATGTAGCTTCTCTCACTAACTTTGGACATTAAATGCAACCGGTGCATGTCTCTTCATGTCAACAAAGCTTACACCAACACAAAGACACAAATAGAACAATCATTCAGTGCCAGGAAATGTCTTTTTGTGTGTGTGTGTGTGTGTGTGTGTGTTTGCATCTTCTGTGCATCATCATCATCATCATCATCATCAGAAATGTCTGCTTGAGTTCCTATGGCAACAGCCACCAGCTGAGTTGGAACAGAAAGGGGCTCCAGACGGAGTAAGACAGGGACGACGGGCCGCAGCTGGACGGAGGCTGGGTAATGTCTATCATCTTGTCCCGCTGTCCTTCCTCCCAGCTGCCGACAGCGCGGGTGGTCAAGAGTCTGGCCCTGGGCGGACCGTAGTCCTTCCTTTCAACAGGGGGAGGCAACGTGGGGAGGGGACAGATCTCCATGGATGGTGAGCATCCGACCTCGAGCCAGCGAGCGAACAGCTCTGACGTTAGCTTGAGGAGTTCTTCAGGAGACGAGGACCGTGTGGAGAACTGGTCGAGGTCCGTGTCCTCCTGGAACCTCTGTCACAAAACAAACTTACATTTTACCCAGGAGCACATCCTGTACAGTCATGATTTCAGCTAGGGAGAAGTCAGAGGTCAGCATGGTCAAAAGGTCCGTTCCTGAAAGCAGGTTCAGTGAAAGGTTTGTTCCTCCTGAAATGAGGAAAACGTTTTGTTTTTTTTTACTGACAAACTGAATTAAAACATCTTTAAACTTTAAAAGATGTTCAGTTTGATTTCTGTCAGTGGCCAGTTGAAGGTTTTTCCTCATTTCAGGGATTAACAAACTCAGGATTTACACAAAACGTGCTTTCTATGTGCACTTCTGAAGTTGAAAAAAGAAGAGATACCTCTGTGTTCTTGTTCTTTGTGATGATTCTTTCCAGTGTCTGCTTTATCTCGAGGATTAAGGAGTGATTTAGGTGCTCGTCCCAGAGGTTTCTGAGGAGCACTTGCCAGGAATCTTGGAGGACAATTGCAGCAGGATACACACAACACTGGACGAAAAACAAAAAGTACATTTGGTGTCTAAATAAGCGAAGACTCTCGGATTCGCACGTCACAAAAAGCTTGTTATTACGCCGTTGTGGGTTTGAAGTGAGGAGATGTTGTGGGTCACTCACCGGATCAGTGTCACAGAGCATGCTGTTGGTGTAGCGGTGCACTACATAGTAATCTTTAGGAAAAACTGTCCGCTGAAAGGAAACGGGACAAAGGAATGGTGAGGAGATGCATTAACGCAGAAACAGGTTAGCATCGGCTGACGAGAGCAACGTCACCGGTGGAGAAAACTGCAAAACGGCACTCATTGTTCTGACAAAATCTGTTTATGTCGTCTGCTGCATTTACAAAATGCTCTACTTCACTTGAAAGAGATCATTTGATTACAGGTCCACAGGATAGGAGGTAGAGCAGGCTGTAGGAAGGCAGAAAGAGCCGGCTGTTATCGTAAAAAGGGTTCAACTTACAAATCCAGTCGGGTTCAAGTCAATAGTCTTTTTAATGTTCCTCACGCCCTCCAGTTCAAACATGCATCCACCACATTGGACAGTCAAGAGTGATAGCAAGAGTAAAACTGTGAGAGAGAGCAGACAGAGCCGAGTCAGTCCTCTGATGGAAACTTTCTGCGGTTTGCAGGCCTGACAACGACATGAATGAAGACCATTGCATAATTTCCTGCTTCATTAGCTGTTTGTACACAGAACAACATGAACTTTGGAGCTCATTGTCGCTGCAAACTGACTTATGCAAAGCTCCAGCGCGGCTCTGACAAACGCACAAACAACAACTGTGTAAATAACGTGCTGGTCTCTCACCTGTTAGTGACATCCTTTTATCTTTCTAGTAATGGACACTTCTCCATTTCTCTGGTTGACAACGATCAACACACACACACACACACACACAGACAGACAGACAGACAGACAGACAGAGGTTTCTGTGCCAGTGTCTGAAAAACAAAGTTTCCTCCTCTGTGGTTTCCTCAGGTCTTTGACACAGAGTGTGTTGCTCTGTCTTCTTCAAGGCTTGATAGCTGACATCCTCCTTCCTTCTGAGTTCCTTTTTGGTACTTTCCAACAAAAATCCTCTCACGCCATCCTGCTCTCTCACTTTGGATTTTCCCACTTCAGCCTGAGTGGCTGCAGCCTGCCACAGCTTTTGTTTGATTTTAGTTTATATCTCTTTGCCACCACACCCCCCCCCTCCTTCACTCTCTCTCCCCACTGACCTAGAAGCTTCCTGAAGAGCCCGGTGTGATAATGGAAGGGAAGCTGGCGTCCTCCCTCCCTGTCTCTCCCTCTGGCCACAGTGTGTCCTCACTCAGACAGAGGCGCCGCTCAAAGTGAAAGTGCTTTGCTGTGCTGCTCGTCTGCTCCCTTTAAGTCTCAGCCCCTCCCACCGCCACACGTTTTACCTCACTATTGACTGACCCGGCTCCCTCCCCCTTGCTCCCCACATTCCCTGACCCCCATCCTCCCCCTCCAAACCCGGCCCAGAGAGGCTTAGTCATGCCGTTGGAGCGTATGTTTTTCATTTGGATGCTCCCCCACACCTCGGAGCCTGTGGATCCCGGCTCTTTATCCCATCAGACCCCAGTGAGCAATGTCATCCTGTTTAATCATCACATGATCGCCTATGAATCCGTTCCACGCTGAGCAGAACTTGCAAGTCATTGCTGGTGTGACAGCGTTGTGTCAGTCATCCACGGTCCTCGCCGCAGATGTGGACGGTGCGGCCGTGACGTCTGACGTCGCGCGCAGCTGTCATCACCGTCGTCTGGAGA
Source organism: Aeoliscus strigatus (assembly GCA_901007665.1). NCBI lineage: Eukaryota > Metazoa > Chordata > Actinopteri > Syngnathiformes > Centriscidae > Aeoliscus > Aeoliscus strigatus. The sequence continues at coordinate 48,991 of CAAKHB010002633.1, forward strand.
ACGTTTCATTGGGAATGAAAGGAAGTCGTATCACGTCAAAGCAGGAACTTGTCCTCTTTGTGTGTGTGTGTGTGTTTTCTTCTTCTTCTGAGCACATTCCAAGCAGACGCAAGGATAGTTTGTCCACATATATCTCCGGTGAGAGAGGGAAACTAGAGCGCGAGTCAACTGTTAACACTCCCGGGGGGAATCATTAACCCGAAACCTTTTCACCTGTAGTGTGTGCTGAAATGACGAGTATAAATATCCAGTCCCTGCGCCGTCTTCCTGTTTCACACATCCCTCTCAAATTGCGTAAGAAAACGTGCAATATGCTACAAATGATCTCCATGCTCGGAGTAGTGAAACTTGCCAAATCAAATCCAGATGAGACGCACAACAGTCAATTAGTCAACAACCCTTGGCAATGCCCTCGATATTTGCAAACTGTTTTTTTTTTTCAATCACGCAAGGTTTTACAAGATCACTACACTACCGTGGCGAGAAAATAAAAGCCCCGTCGATTTAAACAAAGCCGTATGCTGCTGACTTTTATGGAGTGCAGTCTGCAAACTTCAGCAAAGCAACAGGATCACAGGACGGCGCCAGGAGAGAACCAACAGCGACAACAAAAACGTGTAGCTTTGTAGTGGACGGACTCATTAAGAAGCCAAATCCTGCTGATGCAGTTGGGGAATGACGCCTGTGTTAAACCTGATGATGGGCATTTCAAGGCCCGACGAGCAGAGCCTTTCCCCCTCCCTCTTGGTTCGTCCTGTCCGCCACAAGATGGAGCCAACTGTGGAAAAGGGATGTGACAGCCTGAATGTTCACATTTATTTCATTAGAACCCATCAGTAAAACAGAAAACAAGCTTATTTTATTGTTTGTTTGGGTTTTTTTATGTTTTCACCCATGTCTGTTTGAGAAATAAGTCAAAAATTATGAACTAATTTGAATGAAATGTTGAGTAAATGCTGCTAATGGACCAGGACCAGATGATTAAATGGTGGTGGTGTTCTGGAACCATCAGGAGCCAGGAATCTGTTGGAGGATTCTTCCTCATTGTCAGATATGGACATTTTCAGCATCTTTCTCAAGAACTCCACAACAGCAGCAGTGGACCGTCTCTGTGGTCCAGTGGTTAGTGGGTGTGTCTGTTAACCCAAAGGTCAGGGGTTTGGTTTTACTCTTGAAGTGAAAATGACAAACCAAAAGAAAAACTAGAGGTCATGATTTGACTACTAGTGACAGCCATGTTCTTTCAAATGCTGAAGTCATGTTTTGATGATCAGTGAATTGATTTGAGTAGATAAACTGAACATAGGCTGGTGTTGGGTAGAAATCACAGTACGAGCATATACATTAGCATGAGGAATTCCCTTCGTTAACCCCCCTACCCTTCTTCCCAGCATTACCGCTTAATCTGTGTTAATAATCAGTTGGGAAACAATGGCGACAACAATGGAGGAGTTTGTCATCCATTCACACTCCTTTAATTTCACTAAAAGTCCTGGATGATTCACAAACAGGTGATGAAAAGAGTCTCTTTCACTTTCTTTTCCTCCTCCTCCCCCTCCTCCTGGGTCTTTCCGTCACTGGCTGGGGCTCCTCTCCCCTCCTCGGACAGCCGTCATTAAATGGCTCTTGTAGGTTTTGCTGAGCCCGGTCATCCAAAACTTCAGCAGTCGCACGTTGTCCTCCTCGGCAGGCCCTGTGGCCCCCAGGAGGGCCAGAACCTTCTGGGTGTCCTCCCTCCCCCGCCTGTCCACTTTGGAGAACTTGAACAACACTTTGACTTTGCTGAAAGAGGCAGAAGGTGTGATCAGACGGTGGGTTTGAGGAGAGGAACCTCTGTGGGAAGGAGGTGTGAACCTGACTCACTTCATCCACTCCTCCTTCAGACACAGGAGACAGTGAGACACCACGTCCACCGACAAGTTCTCGTTGGACAGAGCCACCTCCAGTTTGTTGAGCAACGACGGACCTGGCGAGGACCAGAACGATTCATCGGGTGATGTTTCATCACATAAAGATCACATGTTCTTCATATTCAGGCAATGTTTATAAGTTGGACGTTTCACTTATCTGTGCTCTTTAATCCAAACTGATGAGTAATGAACCCTTTACACTAGCATATGTTGGAATACCGTAATAACCCTGCTATTTGCGCTGTCAGAAGACGTCCAACGGTTGCTGAAAGCTGAGATGTTGCCTCAGTTTGCTCCCTGGTGTGAAGGAGGAGCTAGGCGGAGAAGACGTTGATCGGTTCCTGAAAGCTGAGACGTTGCACTTCACGGCTAAGTCGCTGTCATTACGGTAACAATTCGCCAGCTTCTGTCAACAGACTTTCAGGAACCGTTGGACATTTTTTGTGCAAATACCTACATAATTATGGTACTTAAAAAGTATGTGGCGCCGGGCACAATGTCGGTGCTAAAATGATAACTTATCTTATTAAGATATGTTCTTTTTATACACACACACACACACACACACACGTACATTATTGACAGGTAATAATTAAAAACATATGTTTTTGTGTTTGTGTGTGTGTGTGAGTGTGTGTTAGGTCATTTTGTGTGTGGTGGAAAGCAAGTGGCCTTCGCCTGAAAGGAAAGGGACATGTTATTTGGAAAGTGAAAGTAAACCTCAGTAAATATTTACCCGTCCGCCGTGCTCACCTCTGTCTGTGGGCTGAGTGTTGGCGCTGCCGATGGTGAACTGATAAACTGAGGCGATGTTCTCGTCCCCGACGCCCGCGGGCGGACAGCCCGTCTCTGAGCCGACGTCCACCAGCACCGAGAACTCTACAGGACAAACAGAACGGCAAACGAGCTCAGCATACCGAAGCAGCCGGGGGACATTGATGGGGCAGGAGGAGCGTTCGTGAGGCGATACCTGACGCGCTCACGTGGGCTGGAATGGCCACGTCTGGACTCAGACCCAGGAAGTTGCATTTGTAGGCCTCCTCGTACTGAGCGCTGTACGGCACGTAGCGCACACAGCCGACCGGGAGCAGAGACTGACGGGGAGGCAGAACACAACGGACGGTTAAACCCCAAGGGTTTGACAAAGTGCTTTAGAGGATTCTGTGTAGGTGTACAAGCTGAAAACAAAGAAACAACTGGGAATAAAAGCAGGAGGGATGATGGGCTTTCTGGATAAGTATCCTGGGGTCATTTAAGGCCTTAAAATAAATAAAAAGAGTTTAAAATGGATTGTAAAGTGGACCGGAAGGCGGTGAAGGCCAAAGTCGTGTCGAAGTGTCGAAGTGTCGAAGTGTGCTAATGTGAGCTAGCCAGCTACTTGGCTACTTGACTTAGAAATACAGTTGTGGAGATCAGTCTCTAGAGTAAATATCAACACATGTGGATGTAGTTCAGAGCAGCAGAGGGAGCGACGCTGTCTTTAACCAACGGTTTGACAGCGACTCAGTGGACAGGAAGTTCAACATGGGTCCACTGGTTCTGGACGTCTCCCCCGTGAGTCAGACGCCCTCCTGATTGCACAGGTGGAACAGGTGGATCGATGCATCCAGGACACAAAGAGGAAACGTCCTTCAGTCACAAACAGCCAGAGTGTGTGCGTGTCAGGGGGGGCTTCTAATGCTGCGGTCCATTTACTTCAGTTTCACTCTGACTCAGCATCACTTTGTGGTGACGATAATAAATGTTATGACCATGTCTTAGTGGCTGACAGCTGCCTGTTTGTCACTTAATTTAAGAGAAGACTTCAAGAAAAAGACTTGGCTCTGGCTCAGGGCCTGGACTGCTGGGGGAATTCCACTGCCCCCCCTCTCTTCCAGAGGTACATGTTTCTATATATGTTCTCTCTCACAGGAGGGGAGACAGAGGGGGCCACACTCCTGGAGTGTGGGTTTTTTCAATCATTATTATTATTATTTTGTTTTGTTTTATTTGTCTTTGATTCCAACCACCACAACAGCTCACTGTTGTTTGCCTTGCTCTTCTGTCCTGATGGATCTCCATCCTTAATATTACGTCCACCAAGGAGCTTCTGTTTTTGCCAGCGTTTATCTGTCTGTCTGTCTGTCTGTCTGCTAGCAAAATAACTGAAAGGTCCTGAACGGATACGAATGAAATGTTGAGTAAATGTTGAGTAAATGCTGCTGATGGACCAGGACCAGATGACAACTGCAGTTTGTTCTGCTGGGCTGTACAAATAAAATGAGATGTGTCGTACTGCATTCACCTAATGACCCAATTTGATTTCCACAATCAAACATGCGTCTCAGCGACGCGGCAGAACAGAATGGTACCTTGAGCACTGTGAAAGCAGACTGGATGAGTCCGGGGTCTGCTCCTCTCCATATGACCTGATTTCCCATGAGTACGTGCCACGCTAGCTGCCGGAACTCAGCAGCCCCGAGGACCTGCAGAACAAATCGCACTGTAACGCACCGCTGCTCATAAAGACAAGGAGTGGGATTTACGAGGTGGTCAGGCCATAAAAAGTAGCAGTTAAGTGAACTTTATCAGATGAAGTACATTCTTGCAGAGACGTGGCTGTCCCTTATCGGATGCCGAGCTGCTTTCTTTCTTTGACAAACGACGCGCTCAGACAGAGGTTTGCTCACCTGTCTCAGGTGCCTCAGAGACCTAAACTTTGGCCCAGGAAAGTCCTCAAATTTGGCCTCCTCACACAGAAAGCTGGGGCTCAGCTTGCTCGGTGCTTGCTCTCCTTCTGCTGCCTCCCAGCAGGTCATTTCCTCCTCTTGCTCTTTTGCAGCCAAAAAGTGAAAACAGGGAAAAGCATTCACGTTTTGGAAGCCAAGTATCATTACGACTGACGGGGAATTCCAAAGAAAACGCATACAAAGAGTTACTGTACATCACACACACACACACACACCACTGACAGAATGTGGTGTGATTTACACCATTATGTTCACCCGTTTTCCAAAACAAACATGACGTCACCCACACGTGACGACCCACAGACGGATATGAATACAAATCAACATATGACGAAGAAGCCCCCTTTCCGGTATCATGTTGAATATTTGTCACGAGTTACATATAAAAAGTACTTTGGCTGACCTGTAATTCCATTCTTAACATGTTTATGTTTCTTAAATTTAACTGGGGGTTTGACTGCTACAGCCGAAATTGTTTTTTGTTGTTGTCGCTGTCTCTAAGAATTTACAGTGTAATTCTTCACACTGTACATGTAAAAGTTAGTATGTGAGAATAGTTGCTGACAATCTATCTTATATATATCAAATATATGACATGTACAGATACAATATATGAATGTAAATACAAATATATTCATTATAAATCATCATAATTACTGAAAGATCCTACACACATTGCTGCTTTCAGAACTGTTGCTGCTATTACACCTGATGTTGTTTTAAATTGTATTTATAGAAGGAAAAAAAACAACTCAGACTTTTCTGTGACTCACTAGAATTCACACAGACCAACGGCCAAATGGCTTCTTTAAAAAAAAAAAAAAGAATTATTTCTTCGTGATCGGGGGCTGCCATGACTCAGGTTTTCCACTTAGTTGCTAAGCTCAGATGTTGCCGAGGAAACGGAAACGTTGCTGCTGGAACTCAAGAAAACTGGTGCTGCCGGCCGTTAATTAATAGCAGATTAAGAGATTAGGGCATTTTTCAAATTGTTCACAATCAAACTCATTAATTAATTCCATGTACTGCTCAGCATTATTAACATATGGGTATATGCCTGTAAACCTTTTAATCGTTTTCTAATTCTGATTAAAATGTGTGTAAACCCTTTCAGGAAGTAATTAAGGAGTAGCTGAGGATGACTGAATGGTTGAATGTCGACCTGTTTTTCTGTCTGGAAGTATCCTCCCAGGCTGACCCACTTCACCAGACGTGTTCAGGAGTCCGACCGGTGAAGCAACACTCTGAGCTGACACATGACATTCTCGGATATCATCCTCCATCAAGATGTGTGTGTGTGTGTGTATATATCTATGTATTTTTCTTTGTTATTATTATTATTAGTATTATTATTATTATTATTATTACCACCACTGTTGTTAATAATCATTTTGTTGTATTTTATTTTGTTGTCACTTATTACACAGACTTATTACAGATTATGATATTATATATTATATTATTATTGTCATATCTCCACCTCCTCCTTTCATCCTTCGTCTGTTGTTTAGTTTTGTCTACCAAGTTGCACTTTGTTTGTGCCACTTTGTGTCATCATGTTTGTTGTTTGTAATCTTGCTAATTAAAAAAAAAAGATAAAAGATACAGGGTGGCATGTTGTTTTCCAGAAAATGAGGATGTGTTAACACTGTGCTTTGTCTACCTGTCTGCTTCTCTATCAGCACCAGGGTGTCTTCAGTGGGGGCTCCTTCCAGCAGCTTCTCCGTCAGACGACTTCCACATGCTTTCAGCAGCCTGGGGACAAGTTTGCTCAACCGCTGAAACATGAGACAAGACTGACGGGACATTGACTCACCAGCTAAAGGACGAGTGCAGGCTGGCCCACAGGTTGGGGTGCTGTGTGAGGGAAGTCAGGGAGCGGGCTGCGTTGCCACTCCGCTGGTTTGGGAAAACGGCGGGTGAAAACACGCTGTTCATCCTCACAGCTCGCTGCGGGCAAACTCCTTGCTCACTGTCAAAAACCTGATGAAGAGATGTGACAACAGGTCGGTCACAGGATATTCAACCGCTTTTCCACCGCGCAGGCTCAGTTTGTGGCTTTTTGTCACAGACGGACAGAACACAATATGATGGCCGAGACAAAACGCTCTTCCTTAACGTTGTCACCAGCCACCAAACCCACAAACATCTGTGCTTCATTGTTATTTTCCAAGCACATCAGCCATGTTACATGAGCATCCGACAAGGAATAAAGAATGAGTCTGTATCGTGACTGCCGGTAAAACTGCCGGTAGATTCTTGTGTTGACAGCGGCCCCTTCGAAAAAGCGCAGCAGTCCAAGTTGTGTTGGAACCGTGCAATGGAAAACGGACATTAGTGTCCTGAACAGGCCCATGTCTAAAAAAAATAACGTCGCTTTTC
>CAAKHB010002635.1:14893-28290 GCA_901007665.1 Aeoliscus strigatus
AGCCTTGGATGACTCCTGTGCGACGTTCATCGTCATTTCAGAAATTGCGATTTGACCTCCTGTATTATTTTCAACTGGAAACAGTAAATGCTAACACAGACAGAGAGACAAAACACACAAAATGCTTCCATCTTCATCATTTAAATACACACTTAATGGTTTCTTTACCCTTTCTGCATGTACTTTGAACACAGCGTCAATCTAAATAAATACTTAATACACCCTGAAACCACTCTGTGGGAATTTCTAACTCTGTCGCAAACTTTGAAGAACACTGTATGTGTTAATTTAATGAGTTATCCAAAGCTAAACAAATCTTAATTAAGTCTTAGTAAATAAATGAGTGTAGCAGAGAGATGAGGGGGAAAGGATGATAGCGCCACTTGAGTCCTGCATTTTACAGCATCTCCATGACTTCACCTTAAACTGATTTTACTTAAGGTTTGTACGAGTTGTAGGTCAGACCTGGTAGAAGCTGTTCTTTCTGGCAATTAGAGAGAGCACTTGTACAGACGACTATGATTCATGTTAATTATCTGTTGGGTACGAGGCGGCAGACATAAAAAAGGTAAAGTGTCTATAGAGTCACGCTTGGTGTCCTTTAAAAATCTTGTCTCCTGTTTCTTCCCTCCATTGTTGTCTCCTGGTAGCAAACTGTCCTCGGAATCCTTGAAATCTTTTCTCCTGATTTCCTCCAGGATGAGTCAGTGAAAGCAGTGAATGAGTTTTTTCCTATCCGATATTGCTGACGTTACACCATCCGTGCAGTGTGATGACGCCATGTTGCCAACGTGATGGAAATGAAAGCTGAAGCAATAATTCTCCTCAAGTGAGTTTGTCAAAACACTGCAGTTATGTTATTCCTAAAACACTTTGAGTCCGTGCACTTTTCATTGCACAACGTTTTAATTATTTGTTCGGCTGAGTTGATTCCAGTCTTGTATTTGTAAATAAAAACAATGCCACCACTAGTTATGAGTATGGAACTCAATATGTGATTTACTGAGCTCACTTCAAATTAAATGATATAAATCACCATGGGAGCACGAGTCAGCTTTTAGCTGCATATGAAGTACGGCGACATATGTAAACAAATGCAGTAGTCGTTCATGTGATTCATATGTTCTGATGCAGGAGACAGAATCACAATCAGGTATTTTTCATCAGATGCGACGGAGATTGAGTGAGGGAACATTTGTTTAACAGTCTAATGCAGCTGGAGGAACAGAGAGTCACTGCTGGAAATATACACAACTCCTGAACTCATATCATGAACTCATATTATACATTCATAGGTAAAAGCTGCTTGTGCCGGGGAGCAGCTCCAGCTGGAGATTAATAAACGTGATGAAAACGAAAACATACACAGGTACGATAGTTTGGTTTATCTGAACTACAATAGCGCTAATTTAATACTTCACGGTGCAAAACTTGACTCACCGTAAGGACTCGACATGAGGACATGAGTCAAGAGACTCCGAGAATCTTTCCGAATCACTCTGTGATGAGTTTGTCATGGAGTGACGGACAACAAAAGCAATTAGTATTAGTATTAGTATTAGCTTTGTATTTCTTTCGAAAAGAAAAGCAAGATCTTTTATGTTGTTTAAATTCGCACCATTTCTTATGCTTTTGACCATGTGGATTTCTGATAAAAACATTAACATGTTTCCAAACTGACTGAAATGTCAAATGTCACCGAGACAGCTAATCAATACTCACGTTCACTTTATCTATCACTGAGGGAGATAGCGTGTTAGATTTTTCGAACAGGCACATCTCACATTTTGATGAAACTCTTCAGAGGCCGACACTTCAAACTGCCCTCCCCCAGCGGTGGATGTGTTGACAGCACAGATGATGAATGATTCCACGACAAAAGCTGACAGATGTGATAAATACAGTGTTGAATGGCTGATCAATCTCATGCTTGTGAAAGGAAACAGAGGAATAAACTGGTATAGCGGGTATCTTCTGGTGTGAGTCAGCAAAGGCAAAAGGATGTTAGTGAAAATTGTGTGCGTGCTCGCGTTTTCACGAGTCATCGATTATGATTTCACAGGAATGGACGGAAGGGCAAGCTGCTGACTTGTCAGATGATAAGGTTTATCCTGTGAATGAGGTGCGGGACGGAGTAAGTCAAGTGATGGAGTCGCATACAGACGTGACTATGGGGAAGAAAAGGACAGCTGGTGAGCTCTTTGATAAGCCCCCGAGAAGTCAAGCAGGTATGTCTGCTCTCATAGAAGTATTTAGCTGTGAGCGCTGGATAAAGCAGAGCTGGTGTTGGATGACTATCCAAAGGAGAAACAGGACAGGCAATCCAATTCTCCAGTAATTGCAGTACACATTGAATGAAGTGAAGCTGTGATTAATGTGACTCGGTGCAGGGATGGGGCATTGACCTACCACTGCTGTGTAATCACAGTGAGCGTGGACCTTTAATATCAGTCATTCCTACAAATAATCGCAGCAGTGACACTCATGAGGGCCAAGCTGAGTGAACAATCCCCTCAGGAAAACCTGTGGAAGACATGCACGGAGCTGGAAATCATCATTAGCTGCACTGCAGAAGTGTGAGACTCCTTTGTGAAGGCTAATGTTGAACTGCTATCTCCCATTTGCAAGTCACAAACATTCACTGTTACCATGGTGAATATCAACCAATAATGACTGACCAATAAAAGGATTCATGCTTAATTTTCATTTCATCATATATTTGCACTGCCAACCCCTCATCATGTTATGTTTCTGTATTTACTGTAGGTTCTGGTAGAACTCGTCATAAGAGGCAATATTCAGCCTCTAGCAGGTAACCGAAAAAGAAAAAAAAATACAGTAAATAAAGTAGGTGTTTATTTGCAGGAACATATTTTAATGTTGTGCAGTTTTCCCTGGCTAGAGCTTTTTATCTTTTTAAAATAAAACTGTAACAATGTGTTCAGAGACACTTAACGAACAACAATAAATAAATCAAGAGGGAGATAAAGAATGTGAGGAAGTCTGTTTGAAGGCTCTGACTTATAACCTCTGAGGTGGATTGTTTCTGCAGCCAAACGTGAGGTGCGAAAAAAAAAAAATCTCCTTCTCTGCTAGCTCCAAAAAACTGTGTGTAGGGAGCAAGATGTCAGCTTTGGAGGGCCGAGCCCTCCGGACTGCCACATGAGCGAGGGTGATGCATTATTGATCGACGCCTATTGCTCAGAGAAATTTGGACTTGGAATTAAGCTGTTGATGTATTGAGCGTTTTGGAGCAGTGACATCTATCGGCTGATGCAGAACAAGTGTTGGATTGTAACATGAGCCACATTATCGGTCAGCCTCTCATCTCTGGTCCACTGAGTGTCAGCAGTGTGAATTGTGAGAACAGTGACTGCTTGGATGGAAGCTGTTTCAGAGAGAACGTCAACAAGCTGCTTTCTGATGTTTTCTGGTGCTTGAAGCAGCCAATGTGGGTAAACTACTGCAAACCAGATTCTACCCGGCTTTTTTGCGTTTCCACTGGCTACTCAGGCTGGTACGGAACATGTGCTGGCCTCCGAGTGAGAGGTTCGTTCTGAGCCTTCCACACCGACAGTTTTACCAATGATAGCCATACAGTTCTTTATTCCTCATCGCGTGATTTTGAACATGGCTAGTTTGCCCAAACATACAATGTGGGCTGTTAAATACAGTCCAGACATCTTTGTGTTTTATGGCTGTTTACAACGATTATTATAAAAGCTGGACGGGCGGAGCAGAGTTGAGTGTCAGTGATCCTGTCCTAATCTGTCTCTCTTGTCTTTGTCCGCGGGTGAAGTCCACATACGGAGCAGCAGGTTCACCATGCTGCACTATGTTGTTTCTGTGTTTGTGCCAAATATATATAACGCCTTCATGGCAGTTTCGCTCAGCTGGCGCTGTGATGTCAGCAGGTACTGAATTGTAATGGAAAAGCACTTGTCTGGAACGAGTAGAGCCGAACCATGCTGGAACTGTGTATGGAAAAGTGCCAACTGCTCCCAGGAGAGGATGTACAAGAAGTGAAAATGTGCCCATCTAAGTTCCCTGATGAAACAGATGTATTTGCTCATCAGCTGGAGAATCGAAAACAGCTGAAAAAGGCTGTCGGCTGGAACAGTGATTGTTTTATGGCATCACATTTTCTGTACAATACAAGGAATGAAACAGGCGGCCTGAGGTTTCATACCAGTTATACACCACAAAGAAAAGGATGCACTGGTGGGAGATTTGGCTGTTGTCTGACGGCTGTCATGGCTGGAGGACAATCAGAAGACACAATCTGAATGGGAAGCTAATGTCTTTGAAGGCACAAGACTGTAGCATTTGTTAAATTTAAATTAAATTAAATGATACACTCTATCAGAAAGAGACGATTTACACACAGGACAATCCTGGACTTACAAGAGACATCACAGAGAGAACTGGTGTTTTGTTGGGGTTAGGGGTTTGAAGACTATATGGCAGAGCGATTTGGAATGTGACTTAAACGAGGAGGAATGGAAGAGAATAGTAGCAAATTCTGGGGAATATATTAGGGAGGCCAGAGGGAAGTTTACACAATATAAGCTAATACATAGGTATCACTTCACCCCCTCTAGACTGCATAGGATGGGATACCTGACGATCTATGCTGTAAATGTGGAACAAAGGCAGGGTCTTTCCTACATGTGTTATGGGAATGTAGTCTGATACAACCTGGGTAAAAATAATGGAACACCTGGGGAGATCTCTGGAGATACAGATCCCCACCCAGCAAGACTATGCTTAATAGGTGACCAAACACAAAAAAAAATTAAAGAAAACCTTAAAAAAAACTGTGGCATATGAACAATGAATCACCTTCATTGATCACGTAATATCATTTGTGCCTTGTTTCATGATATTTGTGGGGTTTGAATTGAACTGGAGGCCCACAAATGTTTTGCCAAAATGCAAAAAACCCAAACAGTTTAAATGGCAAATTTCCACTGGGTTTAATGGATTTTCATCCAAAAAGAGGTACATGCATACACACCCACACACACACGTACACACACCGGCACACACACGTACACACACACACACACACACACACACACACACACACACACAGCAATCATAGCCCTCTTCATATTCATAATGAGATCTAACACTAACATCATATTTAATCTGTTCTGATTCTGCTCTGTTGTGATTGGTACTCATCCTGAGGGAGCGTAAGCTGATTGGAAGTACTTTTAAATACACTCATAATTTGGCTTTGGGGGTGCCAACGTTGGTCAATCGGCCCATCTGTCCAACAGTTTGGTCCAGACAACTGCTGGGTGGATTAACAAGAAAAATGGCACATTAACAGACCTCAGTGGTTGAACCCACATGACTTTAGTTGATCCCTTTTTACTTGTGGTTGTGTGTGACCAGCAGCAGGTTTATAAACACTTTCATGTTAACAGAATCAGAATAAACAGTGGTGTTTCAGTATATGTTTCGAGCGTGTCATGAGCGTCACAGCCACCAGGGGCTGCCGGCTTTGTGGCTGACATTTAATCTCTTAAAAACTTGGATTTGAATTTTAAGATTTGGTCGTCTAGTAATCTGATCAGTCCCAACACATGTAACTGTAAGCATCAGTGATAACTTACGTCTTCACTCCTTCATTTATCCTGGATCAGCAAACTTAAGGCACATAGTTATTATAAACAAATCAAGAAAACGTACAGAGCTGTAGATAATTACTGGATTAGTTTTCCCATTAGTGGTGTAAAAACACTTAGGCAAACCAAATACATCACCATTGGTCACTATACCTGGGAACGTGCAAAAATGTAAAACAGAGGACGGGCGTCTATATATCAAGAAGGCAGTGGACTTTGTTACTGTCATCGTACGTGGTGCAGTCATTATATATCATTCTACACATTATGCATATTTACATCATGTGACTTTTTCGAAAAACTAATTATAAAATATAGTGATATTTGCTATGTCTGTATCAATACAATATTACTACGCAAAAAATTCTGATATTTCACGATATCGACCCCTTGTTGTCACAGCTTTGCTATAAGAATGTTAGTTTTGAGCTTACACTTTGGCTTATGTGCACTCGTGTGATGTTTCCTTTCTTGTTTTTAACCTGTCCTGTGATGCAGAGGAAAGTCAGCCTGTCTGGTTAAATCTGTATTGATGTTTTACATTGTCACTGCTCTGGCTGTGATCCAGTGTGTTTTTTCATTCTGTCCTCATGTCTGTCTGTTGTTTGGCTCTGTATCGGCTCACCTGGTCCCCACGCTCACCTGCCTCAAATCAAATTCATCACCTGCAGCATAAGAACCCCTCTGCTGGACAACCTGAGCCTACAGCCTTCAACCAACAAACATCCATCCTTCCTCAGTCATCCCTTTACAGTATTGGATAATGAACGCTTTATACTGTTTGTGCTTGTGATTTGGCAAAAACATAAATAAAATAAACACCATGTCTTCGTGTCTTATCTCTGCTTTTTCATGCATAGTGTCAAAGACAAAATATGGTGAAATGATGCATCCCACCACATCGGGGTATTTTCAGAATTACAATGAGCAGCTGGAGCCCGAGGGTGTCTGTTAACAGATGAAAATGTGGCAACAGATTTGTAACACATTAGCTCAGGTGGAACGTCCATCATTTGTCTCAACTAGTTAGTGTCACCTTATACCACCCTGAAGGCATCAAGGATATTAATTTATGGTATTCATATTGCATTAATTCTGACAACCCTCTTTGTATGCATAAAACAGGATCCAAACACACAAACACACACACACACACACACACATACAGAAACGCAGACAGCTAACCTGTTCCTTGACAGAGGCGAGGATGGCGGAGGTGGTTTCAGACTCGGAGCCATCTCCGTTGGAGGCATTGAGGACGGGGCTCAACATGGTGGCAGCGCAGGCAGTTTCAGACGCCACCTCAGGCACTGGCATTACTCCTGGAAAACAAGACAACATGCAACTTGTTAACAGATATTACCCACACTAAGATGGGACTGTCACACCTCCACTATGATAAACTCTTGCCGGTACACGTCACCAAACGTGTGGTGAAGTCAGAGAAAAAACACATGTAAAACATAAAGAGTTTTTATCCTATAATAAAACAAATAATAACTGTATGACATACTCATCTATCTGCATGGGCTGGTGCAGCAACTAACACATTTATACAAGTTACACATCACACATTTCTACCTTCTGGTTACAGGAATTTGTTGAGGGATTCTTACTCATTGTGAGACAGGGACATTTCCAGCATACAGTATGTGTATACCAGCAGAGGGATGGGCTTTTTGTGGCTTTTATCAGCCTTGAAGATAAAAAGCTACAAGTATGACTGGAGTATGTACAGTATGTGTGCTTTGAGTAAAAAAAAACACATATATGCACATATGTTAGAAATAACATATTTAACTCCTCAGTACAGAGTCACAGATCTTAAGCATTTGTTTGAAAATCCTATGGGGAAGAAGCAACAACAAAAACATTAGAAATTTGCAGGGGGAAGCTACTACAACTTACTACAGTACAACCTACCACAAATATGAAAAACCCATTCAGCCATAGTACAAGTTGTTAAAGTTGTGGTAGTGTGCATAATAGTCATAGTAGTCCATAGTAGTAATGGTACTACCAATATAATTCTCTTCAACAATAATAAACACACACTGTATATAAAAATGAAACAGACGCGCGTGCACACACTTGCAGTCATGTGTTATTTGCATTCAACATATTCAGACAGCTCGACCAGATGATATGATATTAAAATAAACCCCAGCACATGGTGTGTGTGCGTGTGTGTGTGTGTGTATATATATATATTTGCAGATAGAGAGTAATTCACAAAATAAAATCAGAACACAAGTTCAGTCACAGCTACACCACTTCCTCACGTCGTGTCCTGCTATTATCAAATAGGGAGAAAAAACAAAAAAAAGGGTCCCATGGTCCGTTCTTTTTCTCTGACATCCTGTCTCTGACTGAGTAGGAGGAAATGGGCTTCACATGTGCCATTTAATCCTGCAGCAGCACAGAGCTGGTGTAACGGCGGCATCAGCCAGCTTTACACACTGACGAAAGACCCGTCCTGAGAACTCAGACACACGGCTGGACTGAGACCGCGTCAGCTGACGGCCGAGGTAAAACAAGGGCCTGTGGGCAGGGGACAGGGGTGACAGTGGAAAGGTGAGGAAGCACAGAGAATGGCAGCATGAGGGCGGTGAAGACCAGAGGAGTGGAGGAGGTGAGGAGAAATACGTCAGGAGACAGGTGGTAGAAAGAGGAGAGGCGAGGGAGCTAGTCTTGCATGCTGCTAGGCAACCATCTCTGGTCACTGAAGGCTGTTAATACGGCTGACCTGCCTCCCTCCTCCTCCTTCTCCTACCTATGTCTCCTTCATTACTGTTTCAGGACCTAAATTTTTCATTGACACTCACCTTGCTACTTACACTACATCCCTTTTGCTTTCAAACCCCCTTCATGTCATCTCTCTCCATCGCATCCTCCTCCATCATGCTGCCTTTCTGCCTCGCTTTCCCTGCCTGCTCCTCTCCACTTGACCTATTTTCAGTGTCTCCTCGTCTTTTCAGTGCATTTCTGCTTTATTAAGTGGCATCCAGCGGAGGGTGACAGAAGGAAGATGGCCTGAAAGGTTGCCGGTTATATTTGCACCTGCAATGCTACAGTGCACCTGCGCCCCTCCAGAACGTCAAATCACGCTGCAGCTCATACACACTTGGCTGCTTCTGGCATCATGACACAACGACATGCCTCATATTCTTCACACCATCCTGGTTTTCTTTCCTGCTCAGCATTATAATATTGTGTCTTTCTTTTTTTTTTTTTTTTTACTTCCCCCCACAACATTCATCAATGTTCGCCCAGCTTCTCTTTAACCCTCAAAGCACCTTCTGTAGTTTAATGATATGAAACTATGACAACGATAGTGGAGTCAATGCAGTACAGAGAAGGTAAAGAACAGAGACGGAGCAGGACACGATCGCTGGTGGACTGATTCGCTGTAGATTCATTTACACACTAAACGTGAACCCTTAGCGTTCTTCAGCGGTTTAAACTGACAGAGATCAATGTCGAACTGTAGATCAGATAAGAATAGAACTGAATTAGAAAATGTTAAAATTTGTTTATCTCTGTCATTCAGTGCCAAAATTTCTAAAAAGATGTCAAGATTTCCAAGGGGAGTGTGGTGGCGTCTCTGTACCTTCCAAATTTCAAACCAAACTGACGCCCACGAGCTTATGAACATTTCTCCTTTGCCCTAAAATACCCATGTTAAACATGAATATTACAAAGTTTACTATGATCTTTTGGGATCCTCTGTGGCATTATTACAGTTCAAAAACACAGTGACTGTTATGTAAAGAGATAACTTATATGGAAGGTAACGAGCTAACCCTTCCAGCCTCATACTGCTTTGTACCTGAGCAGGTACAGTGATTCCCTGTAGCACACAGAACTCACGGTTCTGGTTCAGCTACTCTGCAGCTTTCACGCCGACATTTCAGGACACTGCAGAATTAATGAGCTGCGCCTTGAAATTCTTCACCCAGCAGAGGCAGAACTGGAACCATAGGTGAGACACTTGTTGCATTCCATTAGGTAGCAGGTTGAGGTAGCAGTGGTCAAGAGCAGTCACAGAGGAATTACACCTACACTGATCTCCATGTGTCAATCATTACTCAACGCTTGGCTTATTAGGGGCCATTGAAATGTAAATTAACAGGTAAGCTGAGGGTTGAACCTGAGGAAGTAGAAAACTAGTATTGAACAATTTCTTACAAGGACTACTTTTGAGAATGCAGGAGATATTGCTCAACAAAGGAAAAATAATTCACATTAAAGTGTAGGTAAGCTAACGCGGATTTGGTGCAGTCAAGCATGCAGCGTTAACGCCAACAGATCATTTGAAAACAAGTGTTGTTTCAAAAGTAGAACAACAACCAATCCCTGAAGAGACAAATGCTGTCATTTTTAATTTCAGACTCCCATCAACAGACTGCAGGCCTAGCATCCCAAAAACGTCTGCTATGTTATACGACCCTCATCTTATCAGAAGACTGTTGTACTGCTTTCGCACCATGTCGTCGTATGAAAACATGCATGTCGCCAGAGCAGGAATCTGACTTTTCCTTCAACATCACCAGGTTTTCTTTTTTTTGTTTTTTTTTTTAAACTGTCTCTACCTGTCTCTCTCTGTCCACTTGTGTTTGCTCACCCCAGCTGGTCGAGGCAGAAGGCCATCCACATGCGGCATTGGATCTGTCAAGGTTTCTGTGCCTGTAAAAGGGAGGTTTCCCTCACTTTTTCCACAACACAACCTAATCTGCATTCATCTCGCATACGTCAAATAAACGTCTGTCACACACAAAATCACTTCCTGTGGAGCCTGAAACAGACCTGACACCAAAACAGAATCTTGCAGCCAGACCCCTGTAGAGAATTCTGTACGACAGATATGAACAGACGATGTATAAACCATGTGTTTTCATCTAGCATCACTCCGAAGTTGGCATTTGTGGCTTTGAATGAAATGTCTCGACTTCTGTTGGAAGGATTTCAGTGATATTTACTCATGAAATACATATCCCGCTAAGAAAGGAACTGTTGGTACATCTTCACTTTATATTTGATCAAAACTGGAAACTTGGATTTTGAGCAAATGCCAGCAGCTGAAAAAGGACTAGAGGATACTACAGAGTCAACAGGTTCATGTTCTTGAAAATGAAAAGTATTTTGATTTATGATTTGCATGTTTGAACAAATGTTGTACAACTTTACACACTCTGGCTTCTCCCAATGGTTTCAATATCATCAATAACATAAATTACTGTCCACTGATGACGAGCCCAGATCGTCTATGTTTGAATTCTCTGTTAAATCAGTGCATCGAACACGGGTGGGAGCAGGGAAGAATGACGACTGGCTCAGATTCCTTGCAGAGCAAAACAATGAAAGAAAGTCAGGTTTTGACGGTGCAGACAAGGCAGGCAGCCAAATATAGGTCAACTTGGCAGACCGTGTCCAAGCATTCATCTCGCACTGACCAGTACAAAGCAGCTTTCCCCATAACAGCCGTTAGAACTAGGTTATAGAGGCCCACAGCCCAGCTACAGACAAGACTCTGAATATGGATTAGGCCTAAAGGCTTTATTTCACTGAAGTATAATCTTGGATTTTTAGGTCTATATTTCAGCGCCGTAATGCAGGGGTATTTAGACACGCATTTCAAAGTAGTAATCTCCGATATTGCCGTAACATTGTAAATGCAGCTCACCATGCTATGATTGACATGGCCGACACGCGGCATATCAAGCTTAATCTTTTGACCTTGTAAGCTCATCAGTAAGGTCTGAGACAGGCGTGTGTTGGTGAAGACGGAACACAATTCAGCAGCAGATCAGCCAAGAGTCCAAGTGGAAATGTTTTCCTTTGGTACATTGTTTACTAGCAAGCATGACTGCATTTCTGTATACAGGGGTGTAACCAGAGCCTGTTGTGTGCATGCGTTTGTGTTTGTGTCCCCGCTGGGATGTGTTGGTTTTGGGTTTGACAGCCAGTCTCCAGTCGCCTCATTAAAACCGGCTGCAGCGCTGTGGCTCCACCAGTCATCTGTCCCTTGTCCATGACTCGCCTTTCAGAGTAACAACACTGTAACAGTCACATTAACAATGTAATCAGCACTGTCTGTGTCTCATTGTGTATTCATCGAGACCCGGATTCCACCGCAGAGATCATATGTCTAGGATACCAACTAACTAACAACTACAGCTTAACTTAGTATACTGTAACTATGCCATATCAAAAAGTAACTCTCCTGACAAATACCATCTCTTGTGGGTTTCTGTGGCCGCTAATACGGTACAACCATATCTCGAGGTTTTACCATTTCCCAAGCTCATTCCTAGGATTTCACTGGCTTGACAATGAGTCGGTCTTTGTCCAAGTCTGGAAGTGACATTTAATCGAAAGGTCAGCAAACATTTTCAGTGTATGACGGAGAACACACGGCTAATTAGATTAGTTCCTGGTCCAAGTCTATATATGGATGTTATCATGTGTTCTGACGTAAATACGTGTTACATATGGAGCTCCAGCATTCTGACACTTACAGGATGCTACTGGTGGAATACTATTCATCGCTTTACCGATGGCTTCTGAAAACAAGCATTGAGCGTTCTTTCTTGTTTTTGTGTGTCAAACTGATTTGTATTAATCAGCTCAAACGAGTCATCATTGAGGGAAATGGCTGTTCCTGACATTGTTACACCTAGAGACTGGTGATATCACATAGCAGAAGGTTTAAAGGTGTCAACAATCTGCATACCTGCATCTCAAATCAGCCACTGTGCCGTCCAGCGCTGTGTTTGATGATAATAAGGACTTAATATATTGAGACATCTCCCGTGAGGATGGGACCTTTGCAGAGATGACTGACTGGCAGATACTGGCGGACCTTTGCATATCAGTGGAATGCAGACAATAACAGATGGTTTCATAAGTGTCATTAAGCGTCAGCCATCCATTAACCAATCTACACAGCACAACGTTCCAGTTCTAATGGAATATTTGGTGCTAATACTACTACAGCCATCACAAATCCACACAGTGAACATCGCTCTGAATGTCACTTAAGCCTTGATGATAAACTATTTAGAGCCGCCTAGCCAGAATAAATGAATCTATTATTCAATATAAAAATGTACTATGAAGAGTGTGAAAGCACGATGCACTATAAAGACAAACGCTGTTGTTACATTAATGCCTGTATGTGGATCAGCACCGACTTTCATTGATTACATTTTCATTTCAAATGACTGACTCTATTTTAGGCATTCACGCTAATGACGCCTCCTGTTTGTTTGTGTGTGATTCATAAGCTCTTTCTCAGGTGAATTGATTTAAATAGTTTAGTGTTCTGCCATTAATGCAAATCTCACAATATTTGTTAGACTTCTGAACTGAAAATGTTAACAGCCTAAACAGGAAGTGCAATAGTCATACAATGCCACTGAAAATAGGTGTAGGTGTAATTAGCGGAATGGCAACTACTGTGAAGGTTCTGACAGATGACAGAAGGTTAATGATGGTCTAAGGTTTAAAAAACACCAATTCGGTGTGGCTGACCTGAGACAGACATTGTTGGCACACAGAGAACTTAAGTAATGAACTCAACAGTAAAACCTACACTGCACACGAGGAAGGAATATTAAACAGAACTGCTGCTATACTCAAACAGGTGCAATGTTTTCATCATCATATCAGGTAGCAGGAACAGTTCCTTCACTGCCTGCAGCAGAATCAGCTCCTCGCCCACGCAAACACGGAAAACAACAGCCATTGGTCCAATTTCTA
>CAAKHB010002635.1:28310-38500 GCA_901007665.1 Aeoliscus strigatus
TGCTCACACATACCCCCCCCCCACACACACACACACACACACACACACACATATGCACGCACACATTGAGGAATCATCTGGACACAGGTGATGGATACAGGGTGAATCCTTCCAGAAGGACAGTACTTTAGGTCTTCTTGTACGGGACGTTAATAAGGGAGAAATCTGACAATTTTCCAGTCACTCTGAAAGGGAAACAGATGGAAAAAAAACCTGTTTCAAATCATTAGCTTAGAGGTACGACGAAAACTCTTTGGCCATTTTTGTATATCACAACCTGCTATTACTACTTTGTTCATGGTTCATGGGTTGGTATCTTCTCTCCCTCGCTAACTTATCTGAATGTGTGGGTCCTTTTTAACTTCTACCATTTTACTGTGTTTGTGTGTTCATCCACGACAGGTGAGGTACACTGACAAACATATTCCAGCACTTATTCAGCACTCCTAATGCAGTGTCTTGCATTAGGATCAATGTGAATGGTGTTTTACGTGAGTGATCTGAAAGCTTTCATCAAGTGTATTTCATACTTATCTCTTACGTGAGGATTCTGTTTTGCCGACTAATGTCAAAGAAAGGGCCATCAACTGCCTTCATACTGCAGCACATACTGACTTAGAGTGAACATGTCGTGGCTGCTTGCTACCTGTGACCCCTTGTTGTGCTCCCTAGTATAAAGAATTAGACACTGATAGCGTGGCGCCTGGTGCCTCCCTGTGATTGGCCGCAAGTGCCGGGTTGCCACGGGAGATCCGTGCTGGCAAAGAGATGAAAAATCAACAGGGAAGGTTCCAGCAATGACCTCGGGCCAAAGAGAGGAAGATAGAGTGAAAGACTGCTGGACCACGTGGGCACCATGACTGACCTCCACGCACTGCAGGTCACTGCTAATGCGCTAATATTGATGACTACACACAATACACACAGCACCACTGAGAGGGAGTGAGACAGAGCACTCGACAAGCTTCCTACTGTGCTCAATCAAATGCTGGAAAGAAATTCCGTCTCACATACAGCCAGTATCCAGCCTTTACAGACAGTCTACAACAGCAGCAATGTATCACTTTGCACTGAGCAGACGTCTGATTAGCGCTCATAAAGACACACTTCTCATGACTGAAACATCATGTAGTCAGTCATCTCCAATTTAAAATGAAAGAACATACTCCAAGGTTTCCCATATAAATTATGCCACTCAAACGAACAGGGAAATGTGGGCATTTCAGTGCTTAAGATAGTAAATATTTCATGTAGCGTAATGGCACTCACTTGGAATGGCACTGCTTTGAAACTAACTCAACGTGGACGTGCTTTCCTGCAGTTGGAAAGGAAAATACCAATGAAATAAGAATGAAGAGGGTGAGATGATTTTGAATGCAGAGGGAGAAAAAAAGAAAAACCAAAGCTCCACCTCTCTCTGCACAAACCCTCAGTGGGCAGCTGGAGGAAAACACACAGGAGGAGTAGATCCTCATCTTCATTACAAAGTAGCCCTTGTTTCAGGCTACATCTCAGCCTCCAAACAACAAGCTGGGGCAGCTAAAAATACAATCAACATCATGAATTATACATATTATCCTTAGAACCAGCGGGTGGGCTGTGTTGATGAGCAGTTTTACCACACGGTTCAATTACAGAGGTAACGGCACTGATAAACACTGTGCGGGAACAAATTAAAAGTCACACTACCCACCTCCTCCCACAAAAGAATTTCAACTGCATGATGACAGAAGTTGCAAAGCTGTTTGCGAACAAGAGGAATTAGACGAAAGAGAAAATGACTGTCCTGGTCAAACTGTGGTGCATGACGCATTTAGTAAGTGACGAATATTTACATTGTTGAATTCAACAGAACCACAAAATGAGTCTGAGTGACCAGCATCCTCACGATGGACTCAAAGATAAACTCAACATAACACAACTTTAATAAGACTTATCCTCCAACTTTATTTATATGGCACATTTTGTATACACATGCTGCTCAAAGTGCTTTACAACCAAAATGTATTTGGTTTGTGTTTTAAGCTTTATCTTAAAAACATCTAAAGAGCTGAGTATTTAGCTCTCTGCCAGTGGCAGGGCTAAAATAAAACAGAAAGGCATTGTTAAATTACTGGTAGTGGGAAATACCATTGTCACTGTGCTACTCTGGACGGCCTGGTGGTGCAGTGGTTTAACAGAGGGTTCTGGGGTCAAACCTACTGCACGTTGGAGCCTTTCTGTGTGGGTCTCAGTCTGTGTGGGTTTTTCTCCTGGTACTCCATAGACCAAACAACAATTAGATTTAACTGGAGATTTCACGCTGGCCACAGGTGGGTGTGAATGTGAGTGTGAATGGTTGTCTGTCCTCTGCTTTATGACCTGAAGGGTGACCGATAGAAAATGGATGGATGGGTGAAGTGGCTTAGCTTAGTATGTTAGCATGCTAACCGGCGCAGGTGACACGTAATATTAATCTTGAATAATGTAAAGAATGTAAGAAAATTGCTGATCCCAGGACCGATTTATGGACACATTGAGCGATAAACAATAGGGCGGTTAAGATTGAACTGTGTTAAAATCATACAACATTCAGATGTATCCTTATCACCTGTGGAGGGGCGTGTCACTCATTCCCATAATGGTGGGAAAACATCACATTTGACAATAAAATTGCCCACCAATACTTTGGAGCTGTGTCTACACTCATGGCTCATTGGAAATGGAAGGAGAAAAAACAAGTTGAATACAGAGAATAACAAGTGACAGTGCAAAGACTTGACATTCTAATTCTGAGCACTGCATGCTTCACCATTACCACCCCAGGGCACTGCTGGCGCACTGGCTAACTACTGTAGCACCATGCATAATACATC
This sequence comes from Aeoliscus strigatus, assembly GCA_901007665.1. NCBI lineage: Eukaryota > Metazoa > Chordata > Actinopteri > Syngnathiformes > Centriscidae > Aeoliscus > Aeoliscus strigatus. The sequence goes on from CAAKHB010002635.1 coordinate 31,166, forward strand.
AGCCCAGCTTTGGAGGGCTTTTCTTAGAAGTTATGACATCAGTGAAGTAAATGCTTCTGGAAGGGAGCATCAAAGAGGAGAAACTGGCCTCTGCGTTTGCTTCAGACCGTGGTGAAAGTCCACGTCCAAGCATAGGAAAAGTAGCATCACGGTTAGGATGCTGGCAGAACAAAAATGCTGATGAAACAAAGTCCCAAACACCAAACACATATTTGCTTTTCTTAAAATGGTGCCTTTAAAGGAAGAATGTGTGAGGTTTATGGTTTATTTCTGGTTTCTCAAGCATAGATGGGAAAACTCTTTCCCCAGTGAGGACATAGATTTTGACTTTCTGATGCATCTTTGGCCTGATAATTTACTGCCATGATCGATGATTGTTGGTCATCCCCAAATGACTACATGTCTACTGAGTAAACACATTATATCTCCTCACTTTGCCTGTCACATCACTCTGTCATTCATAATCTCAGATTAGCTCCATTTATTCGAATTTAACAGTCATGAACCAAACCCACACTTGTAGACCATTCTGGTTCAGACCCACAAGCCATCGTGAAGCATCATGTGGCTGAAAATGTCCTTTCAGCTGCACTATGTTCAGCAGAAGTGTTGTGTCCCCGGCAGCGCTGATACATTTTTAGCAGATTGAGCAGAACAGTGCCGAGCCACAGAGATGGGTTTGAACTGTCACCAAACGACAACACAAAGCCACAACCAGCGCCCGCCCCGAGCTTCACTTTGGCTCCGTTAGTCAAAACCCACGGCCAGTAGTCTAGCTCAGTCCGTTGCTTACAGTGGCAAAGAGGACATGAATACGAGCGGGCCTGTCCCAAGTTATTTCTGTGACATGTGCATTTTTGAAAACTGTGTGCAATTCCTGTTTAGTGTCTGGAGAAAAAAAAAAATATGTCGGCCATGTGAAGTGTACACGATGTGGTTGCTTTCTCCAGCTTTCTGTTTCTCCCCTGCAGTGCTATAAATAGTGGGGAGTGCTGCTGTCTCTCGTATTTCATGTGTCACTGGTTCCCACAGTCGTTGGTGAAGAGTGTTTGCCGCGGATCCTCTCCTCTCCTCTCCTCTCCTCTCCTCTCCTCTCCTCTCCTCTCTTCTCCTCCTGTCGTTCCAGCTCATGGGTCTAAGGCTAAACAGCATATTTCAAGTGGCAAGGGACTAAATTTCCACATGTAGAGCAATTTAAGTAGAAAGACAACAATAATAAAAATGCCAACAATTTCAAAAATCCATGTATTACGGCCCCATCGGTAAAACGTGTACCACAGTAACCCAGACTTATTTTCATCACACCTTTATATTTGTGCACAGTCACGAAACCAGTGAGTCACAGAGATCAAAATGAAGGTGTGGAAATATGCTGACTGGCGTCACCACTGATATCCCAGCACAAGACGTCAACAACTTCCTGTGAACAAGCCTCTGTGCCAGCTACGCATGCCGCCTGAGTAATGCCGACATGTCATTGATGAAGAAGCCTTGACCTTAAAAATGCAACTGGTGTTTATTTGGGTCTGGTGCTCAATACAGCCAATGATTACATTTTAGTTTTTCTTTACAGTCTAAATGCATTCCACTAGCTCGTCAATCACAGTAGTCATACGTTGTACCGTCTTATGTTTTTGTCCATGTAATGTACAAAGCCACTCCTTCACCATGCTTGTTCTTTCTGTTTATACATATTAAGTCTGATATGGAAATTATGTTGATTATGTTTCATAAATTAATATAAATACTCCTTGATATTGTTAAAATTTGCATAGAGGCTTCTTCAATTGAAATGGATTATTGATGATTTATTTTCCATTTCAATGATGGTGATGTTGAAGAAATGGTTGTAGAGAATGTTGATGTAAATGTAAATGTATCACTGTAGAAGATATATATATATACAATACACAATACAAAATCTAGACAATTTGTTCAAGTTGGTGTAAGTGCGACAAACATTTTATAAATAGGAAAGCTGTTAAGTAATTGCAGTGGAGTAAAATTCAAAGGTACAAACAAATGTATAAAAAACAGAGGGGAATGTAAAATGTTCCATTTCACCAGAGAAATGTCAAACTATTTGATGGAGGATACAGACAAATATGGACGAGGACAAGAAGCTCCTCTGAGTTGTAATTCAAACTGTTCCATTTTTAAATGTAGGAGCATCTCCATTGCACATCACATGCGGTGATCAAACAGACATTAAAACAGTCTTTTATTTCCACTGTCGACCTCACAGACCCACAAACAAGAAACGGCAACAGGGGCTTTCCACTCTGTACCTTTGGGCTACAAGCAGCAGTCTTATCTGAACATCTAGTCCAGTACAAACACGTAAATAACCAACGGTGAGGCTGATTAACTCCGTTCCACAAGAAGAGGAAACAAGGCATCATATGTGTCTAACAGATCAGCCGGAAAGGCCATTGACTGTGACAAATCAATGAGATACATTAACGTAGCCTGAAGGCTGAGACAAGTAATGACCCACTGGGATGTTACTGCAGCAGCTGTGACGACGAGGAATCCCCATGTTACAGTACGGGAGCAGCTGGGCACACACCTTGTCTTCTCCTTGTCACACACACACACACACACACACACACACACACACACATACAATGCTGAGTCATGAGCAAGTCACTCAGCTCAACCTGGCAAATCCTTACTACTCAAAGGTCTAAGGGAAAAACTCAAAGGAATGTGTATCTGTAAAGTTGATGTTGACACATCGTGATGACATAAGAGAGCAGTGCCTTCCACCCCCCCACCCCAAATGCCCCAAAAGCCATACCAAACAGGCCTGACTCATCACAAAATTAGAAGTTTATTTAATGTAATGAGGCGTCTTTACCGCTCCAGCAAGCAGACTAGTGACGTGTCATTTGAAAACTCATAGGCTTGTAGCGAACTGTTGGAGAGTGACAAATCTGCAGCCGCGGGCGGGGCTTTGTGTCGATAGGCACGCCATTTAGCCAATCACATGCATGGAAAGACTAGAACCAGCCCTGATCCCTGACAACTTTCCTCTCACTCAATCCCAAACTCACCTGTACAAAACCAGCATGGGAGTTCTGGAGCTGGGGAGTTGGAGGGTGGGGGGGCGGTTCTCAGGCTGGTAAAACAAACTGGATTTGACCATTAACATTTTTTGCAGGAATTTGGTAAAGTGGTTGGAAGGACGATGAAGCACATGACCCAATAATACACAATAAGAAGTTCAGGTGTCAAAATGACCACGTCACATTGAAAATCCAAAACGTCATGTAGTTCAGTCCAAAACACAAATCGCTATGTTGGTACTAGAGGGATCCACAAAGTCAGCCTGATTTTTGTACAATATTGTCATTGTTTCTCATTTCATCATTCACCTACAACTTCCTTCAATTAACACATGAGCATACTAGTCAAATCATGTGAAAATGGATACTCATCTACACCAGCCCATCCAGTAGTCGTTGACCTAACTCCATACATAATGAATTGTTCATTATGGGATATGTATAAATCACATCCACACAAATGCCAAAAACGGCACGTATTGTCTGCTGCCCCCGTTTATAATGCAACACAGGAGTAAAACCAACTTTGTGACTTTGTGACAGCATGGAGCGCTGTGCCGCCCGGCTGAAACCCTTGCAAATATCTGAATGGGACCCCAAAGTGCTGAGCAAACCTTTAAAATAAAGAGGAGATTAGCGGCTGTCAGGCTGCAGGATGGATGTGAGGATTGTGAGTATACACTGAATGAAGGGGCATTAAATTCAGACAATGCTCGGCTACTCTGGCCAGACGCCACTTCCTCGGCTGCTGCACGCACACACACACACACACACACACGCACACACAAACCTGCAAGCAAGCAACTGCTAGCAAAGGGTTAGAAATTAATGAGGGCTATGGGCACAAAAACGTCCTTTAAAGTTTAAAAAGTGCTTATGGACTAGAAACTGACAGAGAAACGATATCATATTTTCCTTTTCAACCTATTTCTCTTTAATTGGTTGTCAGTTTTCGCCACATGTGAATGCCACTGTCGATAATGACCCATAAATTGTTTCTTTTCCCTTTTTTACATGGCATTTGGGACTTCAAATTGGTCAAGGACATAGCCAGAAGCAGAATAATACACTGGCACCATGCAGTCCGCAAGAGAGAACAAAAACAGCTTGTCAGCAAATAACAAAACAAACAAACAGAAAAAGAACTGAACAATGGAGGATGGATTTGAGGACCAAAGATCCAGAAGTTAAAACATGTCTTGGTTGTACAAGTGCCGTGTTTGTTTTGCCTACAATGAAGTGCAAAAAGGACACACAACAAAAGGTTTGCGTCAGCATTTCTTTCTCACCTGGATGGAAGTATCAGCATAAAATTATCTTCAGCACAGTCCAATGCAGCAGAGTGGGAATCGTTCTCATCAAGGTAAAGTCACGTTAAACTGCTACAATCTGCCATGTTTATTAAAACCAGTCAAAGGTTCTGGACATGGAGAAGAAGCAGTTTGGAAATCATGTGCGTCCCACTTACACATAAGGGTTCATAAGCAGCAACGCTAGATGAAAACACACACACACACACACACACACACAGCACAGACACACAAAAAGACAAGGACCAGTATCACTGTTTCCCCTCCTGCTGGTTGAAACATGTGAGGTAGAAAATGGCATCCAGCTATACTTTGAACCTTAGGACAAATGCCTTTGCATGTTGTCAGTTCTTCCCACCTTTGTTCATGTATGACAAAGGACAAAGGATTCAACACCATTAAAACGGTGCAGATCGACATTTGTGAAGAATCGTTGGACCTCATGCTGACTCCCTAACCCTGAACCCTACTTTTCAAATTTTCTGTTTTGTTGGTGCATTTGGAGTTATTTCTACAAAGTAAATCTGTATTCAAAGTTTCAAACTCCCATTCACCTGGCATCATTCTTGGAGGTGGGGAGCTGCCGGCGTACCCGCACAGAGGCCACACAGACATGGGGAGACCGCACACAAAGACCCCCAGAGGCTAACCAGATGGCGACAGTGCTAACCACTGCACCACCGTGCCGGCCCTCAAGTGGTTTACAATACTGCGGCAGTAACTGTTTGCATGACCATAAGGCAAAGTTGCTCTTGTTCCTTCGTCATCTCTGGCTTTCTCCGGTTATCGATCGCAGTTATGCCAGAGCTGATCTGTTAGCTGTCAATCAGCTGTCCCTGGGCGAAGTGCAGGCTCCACCCTGGATGAGTCACCAGTTCATAGCAGGGAAACATGGTGCTTGTTACAGGACAGGCAATAGCTTTCAATACATTCCTGTGTTCATTTGTCTCCAAATGAGCAGTAAGGAACAATTTCTATTGCTTCCACCCGCCACACTCTGTCTGCCGCGCACACTCCTGGCTAATTGGGAGTCGCCCCTTGCTGACCTGCAGTCACACACAAAAAGAGTCATCGTCATGACAGCAGAGTCGTGCTCATTATCCCCAACAAGGGTCGGCCTTGTTAGAGCCCAAACTGCCAGACCGCACCTGGCTGACATCACAGCAAGCCAGGGTCCCGATTGCCATGGCAACCACAACTTGGCTACTGCAACTTGGCAACATCCCTCTCCACAGGGGATTGATGGGGTGTGCGATGCAGTGAGAGGTGGATTAGAAGGAGTATTATTGTCTCCCTCACTGCAGAAGTACTCGCAGGGTCTGAGCTCTGCCAGAGTCTAAGAGGAAGAAGGACTCCCTAAGAAAATGTCGACAGCCACGGCTTGAACTTGACTTGAGACTTGACAAAGAGATGGAAGATGTCGCTCGTTTATCCATTTCTAATTACGCTGGTGATGTGCTGGAGCAATTCTTTTCTTAAAAAGTGTGTCCTTTTGGCTCAGCAGTCTGAGACTTATTCCATTATTTTCTTTTCTTTTTTTTTTTTTTTGGTCACTAGACTAGAAACTGAATTATTAATCTGAGCAGAAATACAGTCTCAGTTTCATTTAAGTGCACAACCAAATGGGTTGCGAATCTACTTGGGCTATATAAAACCATGTGCAAAGCAATGTTGCAAAGAGAATTCTCTTGCTGCAAAGTGCACACTCAAACTCCAGTGACAAAATGATGTGTCCAGCAAACAACCATTTATCCCCTCTATAGCTCTGCCTCTCTCCCCTCTGAGGACTGTGGAGAAGAGGGAAAACCACTCAGTGCCTAAGACAGAAAGGCGAAGTGCATCTGTTATTCACCATCAACCATTAGTGAACCAGTTCAACCAATGGACGGTAGCTGCAGAGAGGGAAATGGTTCTTCTTGTCACCTCGTGTCATCTAGTCAGGCAGTTGTGACCAAAATGGTTTGAAAAGCGAGCTTGGGACCAGAAGGTCACCGTGTTGAGCCCAGAACCAGCAGTTACAGCAGACTGGTGGACAGATTGGTGGACGTGACGTGACGTCACACATCAGGTGCCCAACTGCTCCCTGTCACCTGTTTGTGTTGTACTTTGTGTTGCATGTACACCTGAGTGGTAACGGAATTCCCAATCGCAGGACAGATAAACAGTTGCTTTCTTTCTTCGTTCAGTACCAGCATTTGGCAACATTGGAGGAGCCTTGATCAGCTCTTGTTCAAATATTCTCTTCACAAATCCACACTGTGGTGTTGTATGTATTACTCCAAGTGATATAAAAAACAAAAACATATTTACTGAATGTGAAAACTAATTGAAACTGACTAGATCAAACAGGACTTATCCTGTAGAATATTCTCTGCATAAATATTTGCACTTATTGGAATATATCATGACATGACATTGCTTTTTCACTTTTTGAATGAATACTTGAAATATCAGAAATATAACATCAAGCCTATGACGACATAGCTACAGTATCAAATATAATCAAGTTTTAGACAAGGTTATTACAAGTCAATAAAGAATTGTGTACAATGTGAATGCAACGGCGTGGGACACTTTCTGGACTGAAAGCACTGAAGAGGAACCCGATGTATGTTTGACTCTGTGTGGTCACCATACGCTGCATTTTGTTTTGTATAAAACAACTTTTCCATGAAAGTCTGATCCTGGCAAAAGCGGAATAACACATTTTCATAAGCCAACTGTTTTCACTCCGCTATGTTTGTCACACTGTCAATCATTTATTTTTGTTAATTACCATCTGTCATCTAAATTTGTCACAATGCTACACCAGCTTCGCACATCTCACACCATGTCTGTGCTCCGAGTGCTTGAAGGAATGAAAAAGGTTGTTTGCTGGGCACACTATCTGTCTCATCTTCTCTACCGAAGGAGGAGCGGTGGGGGGGGGGGGGGGGGGGGGGGGGGGGGGGGGGGCC
>CAAKHB010002635.1:42495-54949 GCA_901007665.1 Aeoliscus strigatus
ACACACACACACACACACACACACACACACACACACACACACACACACACACACACACACACACACACACACACACACAGCACGATGGTGAGTCTTGCTGTGATGGGATGGAATGGGAGATCAATGCAAACGCATCACAGCCCTTTTCACGCATTGTAACACACACGCACAAATACGCACAAAAACGCATAACCCACGTGAATGAAAAACACATCTGGCAGGGACGCAACACACTTCCATCAAACCCCAGGCAGACTGTCGACACCATCCCCCTTTTGTTTGCAAGCTTTAGCTCGAATGAGAGGCGTGAGGAACGAGGAGCGACAATGCGCCTGCTTACTGTAAAATTATTTCCCTCCCCGGGGGGGGTGTGGGGGGGTGGCTGGAGAACCTCGTTTGTCCTCTCGACTCACCTCCTTTCCCGTGTGCGAATTTCCCCCAGGTTCAGACCATGGAAAGCAGTCTGTCAGTCATTCCACCTTGCGAAGCATTTGGTCCAGCGGCGCGGTGTGCGGGAGGAGGAGGCGCCTGCATCCGAGGAGACTGAGCCAGCTGTGGGGAGGAAATGAGGAGCGGCCGGGCCGAAGCACTGCGCACAGGAGAGGAGGAGAGAGGAGCTCTCTCTCTCTCTCTCTCCAACATCCCTCGATCCCTGCCAGACAGACTGACAGACAGCTGGGTACCAACGGCAGCAGCGACACACGGCGGTGATGAGAGGAACTGCAGCCGCAGGAAAACATGCTCCTTTCCCACCACACCGGTTCCAGCACGACTCGACCCAACTTTACTCTTGTATTTTTTGTGTTTTCATTCGGGATAGTACCTGGCACCTGCTGGGAGCTTGTCCCAAGCACAACAATCAATACAAGACACTACAGACATATTTACAGACAATGGCGACAATTCCTCGTCTCATTCTAATTTAACATGAGTGTCAAGAAATACACTGTGATTCATTAATGAAGCACAGACATTTGCGTTTGGCAGCTGCTGAGAAAGTTCTGAAAGAGCTGAACCCAGTGACCCACATCGATTCAGGAAAATTTGTGTCCTTCTCCGTCTCACTTCTCTGCTTTGTCTGTGACAAAAACACATAAACTAAACAAGTTCACCATTGTCTCCAAGGCCTCTTGTTTATGTGTCTAAAATCACATCAGGCTCACCCACAACCACTACTGTGACGTCAGCACGCAGAACGAGGAGGTACTGACTTGTCCTGGTAAAGAACGTGTCTAGAACCAAACTGAGTAGAGTCACACCAAGTAGAGCTTGAACTCTATAGTGGAACACCAACAATAATGCTATAGTCCTGCATAAGAGGACTGTAGCTTTTTGGACATTTTGAGTATTTTTGACAATTGGTGCAAGTTGAATGAGTGACACAAGAGTCTGAGTCTGATGACATTGGACGCAAACGCAGTGGGGGAAAACCAAAAGTCGGTTATAAATGCAGTGTTTGGAGCCAAAATAATATAAACAAATGTGTACAGGAATCAAATATGTAATGTGCTATAGTGTGTTCATGTCTGGGAAAATCTGCCATATGCTACTGTACAGTAGAAGATTAGATTAGAAACATTAGATGCTCATTGATCATTGATCATAGCAACAGGACTAAGACTGAGGTAGGTTGGACTCAAAGAAACACATCAAAATGCAATACCGCTGCACACACACTGTCCAAAAACCCTCCAGATTGTGTGCTTTTGGGTCGACGAAGCATCAGCAGCAACAGCATCTTCCTCTTGTCAACTTCATGCTAAGAAGACTAGTTGGATGTGTCTGCATGTGCTGCTATCCTCATGTAACCGTGACAATTTTCCACATGTGTGTTACAAGAAACAGAAGACTGAAGAGGTTTGCCTTCTGTGAAGCCCCATTTCATCACAAACATGAGAAACTGCAACAGCTAAGGTCTGTTTCCAAACGTGCTTAGAAAGAGCTGTAGTTTTCCTGCCACCGTGACTCCAACGCGTGCCACCACCAACCACCAAAACAAACCCATCAACCTCGATTAGATTGTTCAGAATGGATAAATACACACGCTAAATCAGGACAAAGACTTTACCAAAGGGAGACAGAACATAAAAGGAGACTGAAAAAGTTTTGTAACCCACTTGATCCGAGCTCTGAATATCCTCTGACAATAGTCTATCTCTGGCTCCATCTATATTTGTCTCTGTCTCTTTCTGCGTGGCGCTTTTCACTTCATCTGTGTCTAACATCTCTTTGTTCAGTCCGCTCTAAGCTATTTTCCAAATGCCACAGTCAATGGCATCAATGGCAAACGACGTGTTGGACACATTGTTCTTACATGCACTGTTTGCTTCATTGCACAAGAGAGTGCGTCGGATGTTCTGACTGTCGACACTCATCGCAGACAAAATGTCCTACTTTAACGGCACAGAAGAAGCGTGCTGGCGTTCAGGCCTGGAAGTGGATGCTTGTACACACAGTGTGCTTCATACATTTTTTTCAGCCTCAGAATTAAAATCTGTGTACACACATTTATTTGCTGCATCAGCGCCCACTCTCTGTGCTGGGAGTCGCTCTCTCAGAACACTTCATTTGAGCTATTCTTATCTGTAACCCATCTTCTGCTGCTCTAATGACCTGATATCTCTGCGGGGATCATTAAAGTTTCATCTCAACTAATCTAAAAACTCCCTTTAAAGTCCCTTTAAACAAGGGTCTTGTCCGCTCCAGACGTACTACTCAGAGTCCATCAGGAGGAGGTTTGGTTGTTGATCGTTGCTAGGGGGGTGACGGCAGATGTGCACAATGACAGCGTCGAAAACAGCAATGAATCTCACTTACCCACTGTTTCTGGTGCTTAATTGTTGCATTAAAAGACAGAGAAAAGGCATTATATAAGTTTGTAGAGGTGCAAGAGGACTTATGTTACAGACATGTACACACATCATCATTTCATTTCGTATTCACATGCACTATTCAACATAGTGCACATTTGGTTCATATTATTTTCAGATTATATTATTATAACAGAGTTTGGGCACAGATGATGGCGATTTCTGTCCCGTGGTCAATCTGATCTGCTCCGTGTTCAGAGGGTGTCGTGGTCCATGGTTTGTTCGTGACCTTCCACGTACTGATCCCAACTCTGAAAGTACAAGTCATCACTTCATCACAAGGCAACCATTCACAGTCACATTCACACAGAGTAATGTGCTTTTGGAGGTAGGAGGGGGCCCAGAGAGAACCCACACAGTCAGTTCACTTCTTTCCTGTTTAAGAAGCAATTCAAGGCTTAAAATTCTTTTGTAATTTGGTGGAAAATTGTGCTGTTTTCCTCTTCATTGATGGAGTAGGATGAACAGATGGAAGTACTTTCCAAACAAGCAGTATCAGTCTTCTAATCAGACAATTGCCAAGAAAAACGATTAGTCCTCTAGTCATGGCATGGCAACAGTCATCGTCTCAGATGGAGAAACTATCTTCATGTACAGTATGAAACTCAGGTCTGGCCATTCTACCTGTTTTTACTATCATGTGGATGTATAATTCATTGACTTCCAGCATTCTCTGCATCCATTCGTTCCAAAACGTTCGTTCGTTCTGGCCATGGTAACAGCCCAGGAAGTGTCGTTGGCAGAACGATGGAGGGAAAGTATCCAGTGTACCCATTTCACTCTCCAATTTTCTAACAACCCATCCAAAGCTCTTTGTTGGTGTGTTTTCATGTTCCCAGGAAACGTCTCCACTGCACTTAGTTTACGATGGTTATAGATGTCCTTTGTAAGTTGGTGTCATCATAATTTTTTGCTATCTACTTAACTCCAACAGCCTCGCTGCCATTTCTACCTGCTACGCTGCTTTTAAAGCCTCACGACACGTTCTTAATGCGTGGACTTGATTACAGCCAATTTTCCCACCAAGGTTTTTAGACACCCAACCCATATGTCCCACACCCATAATCCAGAACTGATCTCATTAAACCGACACAAAGCAGATCCATAAGCTACACTCTGTGCCCACCAAACAGCTCAGAACATTTAAAACCTTGTTATACTTCTTTCCATGTGAGTATAAAACAATCTCCTTTACATTTGGATTCAGAACACAATCTCTAAGACACAGATGGTCCTCGCCCCGTTATAATGGAAAATAAAATGGCAGTGGAATGACTTAAAATGATCAGTGATTTAAAGAATAATATATCAATGTTTATTATTTGTCCATTTTCGCAGTAAAACGCAGTAAGTCTGATATCATTCAGCCAAAAGATTCAAAGTTTGTGACCACACGGGTGTGACAGGATATCGGTTTGCAGCTTCTGAGAGAATTTGAACAAATCATGACTGTGGCTTTGTTCTCAGTACATTTCATGAAATTATTGAAATGTATTGTTGTGTTTTTCTACTTTCATCCAGTTTAGAGTTTAGAAAAGTGGATTCAGTCCACACAAATTTACTGGACTTTTGGGGCTAAAAATATTTCCAGCTTCTGCACGCAGGAGAATAAAGGGTCTTTTTGGGCCAGTGGACATGATTTGATCGAAGCGTAATCGCAGCACCAAAATCACCTCACAGCACTGGCAATGATCCAACTCCGTCCTGATGCATTTTTTTCAAAAGTTAGTAAATTTGTTTGTTTTATTGGAGATCAGTTCTTATCTGATTTATATGCAGCCTATCCATTAATAATCATGCAGGTCTGGAGACTCAGTTTCACTTGGACGATGTACAGTCACTGTTCTTAACCTCTTAATTCCTCAGCCCCTGGCTCAAATCCCTGTTTGGAAATGAAATATCCAGAATGAATATGATATCTCTGCGACTAAGAGGTTCATATAATTAATCCTTGTATCATGATATAAACTCTAGATGCTGTATTCAGTAACACTGATTATTCAGCACCCATCCTGCTACATACTCAGCTTTTATATGAGCAGCTGAGGATCTCTTGGAAGTAGGTTTCCAGGGTTTATCATTATTTGTTGTCAGGAGTAACGTATACTTCAAGTATGAAAAAGAAGTGCGTTCAATGATATAATCATGAATTCTTGATATTATGAACATAAAATGTTATTCCATCTCATTTTATTGAGTGATAACGGCGTGAGTTCAAGGTGGTTATTTAAATAACCATCCATTGTACTGGTTTAATTCATACCACACAAACAGGGAATATTAATACCAGAATTATTTCTCCAGGCCCAGGAAGTTCTACACATATGGGTGTGTAAGGCAGTAATATGTGATTATTGCACACCGTGAATCTCTTTGTGAAGCAGGCGTCCTGATAAATTATTCTATAGATTCCAATCTGCTCACCACAGTTTCTGTAGGGAATAGAACATGGCTTTGCTTCGGTTATGTTTGAATATCATTCTTTTATGTGGACTTAGCTTGAAAAGAAAAGGCCTCATATAATAGTTCTCTTTGTCAAAAAATCAACGAGAGAGAAAAAAGCCCCACCCCAGAGAGTGTTTATTAAAGATATCGCAGGAAATGACGGCAGGTACGAAGTGACAGCACCTCACTCAAGACAGCTGACATCCAGGAGCTGAAACCATCGTTTTAGTGAAGACAATGTGTCTGTGTGTTCTGTGGATCTGGTTTGTTTGTTTCTGTTTTTCTTTACATCTCTGTGGGGAAAAACAATAATATCAACTCAGATAGTCCAAACGTCCACCAAGATCCTTGTAAAAATATATTTCTGGCATTTTGCCCAAACATATCTGCTTTTACTTTATCCTGCTATCAATAGAAAGCAAACCAATACCCTTCTTTGGTGATGCGTCACAAGCAAAAAAAAAAAAAACTAACTGTGTTTTTTTGACTTTCAGAGCTTTGCAGAAAGGTAAAGCACCGTCTGTGTCAGCAGCACAAATCTCACAACAGTTAAATGGCAAAGGTTTCTAAATCCCACCTCAAGCCCGCTGCCAGTAATCTGATTGTTTTTCCAAACTTCACAGATGTGTCCTTTGAAATGCTGCCCACAAACACAGAGATAAGAACTGGTTTCTACAGCAACAGTGAAATATTCCAACTGGTCACATTGGAGCTGGAGTCATGGGTTTTTGAAGGTCAAAGCAGATGTTTTGTTTTGTTTTTTTTATGACTGTTCTTCGCTGCTCACGGTTCCTTTCATAATAATGGAAGCTAAAACAGGACAATAATCACCTCCATCTGTCCAACGCTGTGAATCCCTGCCAAGAGGGTAAATGTGTACAGGTGAAATGCTCCAGGTTCTGGAAACATAAACAACTTTTGTGAGTATTCTGGGTAAGAAGAGGGGGGTTGTGATGTCTAGTGAGATTTTACAGACTACTTATTACCTTGAAGGTTGATAGCTGTCATTCATAACAAACCCAATGATTATACTTTGATAATCACTAAAATCTGGAGTTTGTCTGGAATTATTCATATGGGCTGCACGTGTGTCCATCATGCCGACAACACTCCCACCCTGTGGTTTTATGAAGTATTGCACAGAAAGAAGATTTTTACAGATCTTATCCAAGTCTTCTAACTCTTTGGCTGAGCTGAGAAATGTTCAAGTTCTATTTAAATGCAATGTATATGAACATAACAGTCACTACACATTTACTCACAAACTGCAGGATTCGAGGACACTGTGAATTCAGACGGTCCAATGTGATTTTCACATTTCATATTATTGATCATGATATACGAATATGGAAAAATACAGACTAAAGCAGATAACATTGGTATTAACAGATTTTCCTCTGGCCTTCATCACGTTCCAGGCAGACATGTTGATCATCTTCATCATAATAGTCTGTGAAATGCTCTCTATGATCAGAGAGCAGGGACACAGTCGGTGTGTGTTTGTTCAGTATTGTCCAGATGTAGACATGGTGTTAATGACTGTTGTTTACTAGTAATGAAGAACATTCAGACACTAAAGCTCAGTGAGACAATAACTGAAAAAAAACCCAACAATGTTTGTGACTGCGTTACTAAGCTTACTGCTTGAAATAATCAAATCAAACAAAGTCTGGATGAAAATTGCCCATAAATTCTGTATCATTATCATCTCCATGATGTTGTTAGTCTGGATATGCATATGGATTTGCGTGCATCTATATGTGTACGTTTTTAAAAATGTATTTAACCTTCATTTAACCAGGCAGTTCAGTTGAGAACAAAGTTTTATTTAAAATGACGGCCTGGTAAGAGAAGAATGATTGCTCTACTCGGTGTATATAATGTACTTATGTATGTATACGTATAATGCATATGTGTAGAGTATGAAAACATATTAGAAATTGAGGGGTGGGATTAGATAATACTTCCCCCTAATCCGTTTGGAACTAGATCTGTGAGCAGCAAAATTAGAGACAATATTTTTAATATTCCTTACATTTTTGAGGAGTTTGTTTGTTTTTTGTTTTTTTTTAATCGACCATCATTATTATATCAGAACCTGCTTCCCACGAACTGTTTCCGAGGGGACCCTGAAGGCAGCACACCGCTCTCATCCTTTGTGTCTGTGGACCAATCAGCGCTGGGATGCGGTTTCCTGGCTTCTGATTGGTTGCGAAGGAGGAAGATGCGAAGGCGGTGGACAATGGACAGAGGACTTTTCCAAGCCGCCTAATAATGTGATTAATATTGTTACCCAATGCTCGAGCGCTGACCCTTTCGCGGCGTGTTGTTTGAAAACGTCCGGGTGACATTACACGACCGAAGGCCGCTCGATGACTTGTTCGTTGACTCGGTTTGGTTGGTTTTAGTGGATGGTTGGACGTGATGTCGGGCCCGTCGAGCTGCTGTGAACCTCAAGTCAATCCCGGACAATGTAACTGCGGGTTGCAGAGCTAGAAGACTTGTCCCTGAAGGTCAGAAAATGGGAACCATGACACAGTAAAATGGCGCATGAGTTACCATTTGTGGGGATCCGTTTTTAATGTCCCGGTGTAGGAGAAGCATTCAGAAGCACACATGACAGCGCATCAACTGTTCATCCCTGAGACACAGCTTCAAATGTCATTTCCTTTCATCCACACTCGTCACTAGCTTAGTTAGCAGGCTAACAGTCAACGAGGGAGGCGTTAGCTGAATGATGCCAAATACACGATGGGTAGAATGAACACCTACTGTCTCATACAACAGAAGTAGTATCAGTTTGTACCTGGAGTCTGCAAAGGATCCACTTTGACACATCGCTCTTGTTGCAGGAGTTGCCGTGTGAATGATGTTCAAGAGATGTCTGATGTGGAGGTCACGTACGCAGACTTCATCGCCTCTGGTAGGACGGGCCGAAGGAACGCCCTGCACGACATCCTCCAGAGCCCCGTTGACCCCGAGGGCCGGGAGCTGCCCCTCACCCTGTCTCTGTCCCAGCTGCACATCAACGCAGGAGGGGGAGGTAAACTGCTCAGTGTCTGGGCCTGTGGAATCTACTTTACTTACCTTTTAAACACAAAGAGCCTTCAGAGTTTTGATTTTGTCTCGCCTAAAATTCATAAATGTCCTCAAAATCTCTTTGAGCCTCATCAGCTGCAATGGGATGCAGTTTAAGCAAGATCATTGAGGCCGATATTGTCCAGGAAAGGAAAAAAAAAACACCACAATTTGAATTTTATTCTGCATGCTCTACTTTGAGAAAGTTCTGCTACCTGTTTTCCAGTGAAGCAGATTTGTTGGTGCAATGAAATGCAGCTTTCATTTAACCACCATCACTGCTGATTCTCACGCTGGGATACCGTAATTACACGACTATTTGCGCTATTCTGAAAAAGTTGATTCCTGAAAGCTGAAAAATTGCACTAGGTTCGTTTACCTGGTGTGAAGAAGGAGAAGGAGAAAACATTGATCATTATTGCTGTCATTACTGTCATGATTCCCCAGCTTCCGGCAATAGAGCGAATGGGATTACCGTAATGACAACAACATGGCTGTTCTCAACTTTCAGGAACCAATCAATGTCTCCTTCTCCTGGCTCCTTCTTCACACCAGGTGGAGGAACCAATGCAATTTCTCAGCTTTCACGAATCGACTTTTTCAGATAGCGCAAACAGTGTTAAAGACCTGTGAACAGCAGGGGGTCATCGACGACAGGACCAGAAGTTTTCTTGGCAGATACGGCGCGGACAGACTTTATATCCGTACATGTGTGGAGGGCTGCTTGAAGACTGTGGGATTGTATTATCTTTTAAACGATCCCCACCACCACTGCAAAACCGTTTTTTGCCTCGTCGTTGTCGTTGCCTGTCAGTCAGTGTTCGGGGCGAATGTGTCCGGAGACTGGAGGTGGACGCTTCTTCTGGTGAAGGTTGTCGCCACTGAGCGTCCAAAGCCATCATTCCTACAGTGGGTCATTACAGTCGTTTGTCATCTTGACAATGTCGGACCTCGATCTCCGTCCGGATCGGAAGCAGCAGATGATGATCCCTCCTCCCCGTGTCTCCGTAGATGCAGATGACACTGAGGGCAGCCAGAGGTCGTCCTCCACGGCTCAGAGGGAGGCGGAGCAGAGGAACAGCTAACCTGCAACACGCTCTTTCTGGAGGACAGCGCACCGGATGGATCCCTGCCGCCGTTGTGGAGGAGCCGTCTCTTCTAAGCGGGCAGATAGCTGGAGGTTAAAATTAGCGAGGCACTCAACACATAAAACCCACTGTGGAGGGACCGTGCTGTGCTGTGCACTCTCCTGTCCCCATGACTGCCGTGCACGTGAATGTTTACAGGGTGTATTCCGGAGTGGAGACGGTGGGAAAGCTGTGCACCTTTTGTTTCTTTCAGTCTTTGTTACACAAGCACAGGTGGGATGATTGAAACTCAAAGAGGAAACAGTTTTGTAGATGTCGAAGCAGTTTGTAAGACCACTGAGACGTGCTAACGTAATGGGTCGCAGCGAGAGCAGCATATGTGGAGGTGGTGATGCTGAGAGAGATTATGTTGCCAGTTAATGGCTTGTGCTTCCTTTAAATGGACAATACTGTAGGAGGAATTGGACTACTCAGCTGTAGCAGGACTGAACAAAAAAGGTTTGAGTTGTTTCTGTGAATATGTGAGAGTGACCTGTGTTCCAAACAGGAACAGGGGTGAAACAACAACAACAACACTATTAGATATATACAGTTACTACGTGTGATAGTTTTCACTTGTTCTGGGGAGACAGGGACAACGGTGTATTATCAGTTAAAGGACCAGTATGTGAGATTTACAGGGCAGAAATGTACATTTTCATTCATGTATAATCACCCAAAGCTAAAACGATGTTAAATACGTCCTTTGTACCTAACTGACCAGGTTCATGCTATATAATGGTTCTACGGAAGCCCAGAGAGGACAAACCATATTCTGCAAAATGTTATAATGCCTGAATTGATGTCCAAACAGTACTCATTTTACGTTGCAAGAAGTTAGTGTAGTGTAGTACAGGGTTTTTCTAATGGAAATTGGGTAAACAATGATAACATTTTTTGTTTTTTAAATGTGCATTTTATTTATAATTCTATACCTCTTCATTTTGTTCAGGTGTATTACTGTCAGGATGTGAATTCCAATCACATCCCATTACATAACTATTATTTACAAAGAGCCCTTCGTTTGTTTTGCGTGACCAAAGTCAGATTTACAACATTGATGGGTCTTAACGGTGGTACCTATTTGCTGAAATAAGAGGTTGCTTCAGCTGTGTAATATTTCACCTGATATACTGTACATTCAACAGTTTGCACAAACCTCCTGGCGTGAAGCTTTTAACCCCCGTGATCCTTTAGTAGTGTTACTTGACTACAGTCCATGTTGTACCGTGGACGGTGTGGTTTTCCTACACACACACAGCCAGAGGTGTGGGGAGTAATCGGCTGACTGCAACTTCACCACTTCACTAAATCCCATGAACTTTTCCTTTGTGTTTTTTCTGTGATTAAACCCAACATCACATCCTTCAAAAAAAGCACTAAATGTTCCCTCACTGAAAGTCATATGACCGTCGATACCACTTGTACCACTTAGCACTTAGCTTTGTTCAACATTAGAAATAGAAAGAGGAAAAAAGACTCTTATTCCAAAACCTTTTTGGAATAAAGTGAGTGACAGAGGACAGTTGACCCATTTCAAAAAGCAGGTTTAGTGAAAACCCAGAGTTTGTTAAAACTCTGCAGTTAGCTTGTATTTTCAAGTAAACAGACAGAAATCAACCAGGAACCAAACCAAACCTCTTTTGTTAATATTCTGTGTTTAAACGCTGTTTATTGGTGTTTAATCATTTCAGGATTAACAAACTAGGTTTCTTCTAGACCTGCTCTCTGGAACATCCTAGTGTCCAAAATGATAACTTGTTCCAGACTTCTTGTCCTATTCCTGACGTCATTTGATGGCTCCAGGTTCCCGTGGCGACAGCAGTGATCGACCATCAGCTCACAACTGTGAAGAACAAACAGACAAGCAGCGTTTTTCCTCCAAATACAAACCTGTCACTTCCATGTACGTATTTAGCACGTAGTGGACCGACCTGTCCATGTACCATGTTCGTATCTCTGACTTTCAGGCAAAAACTACAACCTATTACTGTACTACTGTCTGATGGAACAAGTACTCCTTAAAGCCCATGCATGCACCTTATTAAGGTCTCTTAAAGGATGGTCTCTCCAGTTAATCCTGCAGCTAGTGTCTACTACTACTCCTTTTTTATAACCCTTTTTAAATCAATTTAGCTCATTGTGGACTACCATGTTAGCTGCTTCACCAACACTGTAAAAACATGTATTCATAAAGCAGCATGTAGAAGTGATGCATGTGTTTGCTAAATGTGAAA
Source organism: Aeoliscus strigatus (assembly GCA_901007665.1). Lineage (NCBI taxonomy): Eukaryota > Metazoa > Chordata > Actinopteri > Syngnathiformes > Centriscidae > Aeoliscus > Aeoliscus strigatus. Next base: position 54,253 of record CAAKHB010002635.1, read on the forward strand.
CTGTATTGTCTGACTGCCTATGACTTGATTTTCTACTCCTTGTGTGAAGTGAAATAAATCATGAATAATGTGACCTGTTCCTGTGTTGTTATACTTGTACTTACTGTACCACTGCAGGAGAATGAATGAATGTGATGTTAAAACATGAACGTTTGCAAACACTGAGGTGACGCTGTTCTTCCGTGGTGTTTCCTCATACACACAAAACACAGACGACCATCTGTATTCTGTGCCCGTGTGTGTGTGTGTGTGTGTGTTGCTGATTATGCAAATAATCATTAGACAATTGTACCAGGAAGTTACAGCAAGTAAGAAAAAAAACCCCGGTTTCTCTTAAGTTCCTCATTCTGCTGGGTGAGAGCAACAGTGCCTGTCTGGCAGCTGCACGCCTGTCCACAGCAACACCGGCCGACTGAAAGCAAAACTGACTGAGAAACTTCTCACAGCAGATTAACGGCATCACTTCATGATCTAGGGAATTTCTCGGGGGAAAAAAAGGTAAGTCCACACATGAGGGATGAGTGAAAGAAACCCTGCAGTAGGAGGTCAGAGTGTGTTATCAGCTGCTTTCCTTGTGTTTTCATTCCCAGCTGTTTGTGTGGAACAAGGAGGTTGAGGCTGAATAATGGAATTAGGTTTAATTGACATTATTACTTATTACTTTTCATCTTATTCATGGGGGGGGGGGGGGGGGGGG
>CAAKHB010002635.1:58347-68561 GCA_901007665.1 Aeoliscus strigatus
CGCAGCGTTCTGACGAACGCTGCGTGACTAGTAGCGAACCGAAATTTCGCCTGAAATAATAATAATATCGATAATAATAATAAGAAACACACGGGATTATAAGAGTGGCTCTGCCTTACGGCAGACCCACTAATAATAAATAGTGTTTCATACTGAGACAACACACAGGACTGATGGAAACTTTTATCACCCTTGATCAATACAAATAATGGTGAGATCAGTAAAAGGAAACTGGAAAATCACTCGTCGAGCTCTTTTAATGTGGGTGTGCTGCTTGACTCGTCAGGGTCATGGTGGTGATTCCCTCAGTGCACAGAGACATAGTTTATGTGGGTTGAGTGAGATGTACAAGCAGCAGAGCCCCAGGTTGAGAAACCACCTACGGTTGGCATGGCGATGATTCCCCGAACACGTAGATATAGATTACGGGGGTAGAGTGAGAAGTGGTCCTGAAATCAACTTTTGCCTTCAGATCCCATTAATTTCCTATGGCAGGAAAATGTGTTTGGATTTTTTTTTTTGTGATTTCCTCAGAAAATCGAATCTACATGACAGAGTCATAGCACGAGATTCCTGATAATTCATGCAAGACTAGTTAAGCACCAGACTTTTGTAAACTTTTGCTATAGCAGACCCACATAACAAATGGAACGTATTACTATAACTATAATCAGATAAAAGTAAAGTAGGATCAAATGGCCAGCAGTTATGAAAAGTGAAACAAACAATGAAAACTGTAAAATCACTCATTAACATGGACATAAAGACAGATTAAAAACAGGGACTTTGTTTTTAAAAGTACAAAGTGAGCTTTCCATTATGTTGTCCAGCAGCAGTTTCACATTTCGGCAGATTAATGATATAATCAAGAAATATTTAACATACAGTATGTGCTGGAGCGAACTCAGCTAGTAGTTGCTTACGCTTAGTGATGTGTGTGCGTGTGTGTACTGTATGTCCAGATAAAGCAGATGGGCTGTGTCGTAAACTGGATCGTTCTTGTGCAAAGCCCCAAGTCCAGAAGCCGTGGGATAAAGACGCCTGGGAGATTTCCAAAGAGTCTATTAAGATGGTGAAGAAACTTGGAGCGGGGCAGTTTGGAGAGGTCTGGATGGGTGCGTTTCTTTTGATTTTATCTATATGCATCTTTTATGGAAAATACGAGCACATTTCACCGTTAAATGAACCCGCCGCCACTAATGTTAACAAACGGAACACACTGATAAGTTGCATTTGGCAATCATGTGGCTTTGTTTGCTCATTCCTCCTTTTCTCCATCGTCAGCCTACTACAACAACATAACCAAAGTAGCCGTGAAGACACTGAAGCCAGGCACCATGACGGTCCAGGCCTTCATGGAGGAAGCCAATGTTATGAAGACACTGCAGCACGACAGACTCGTGCGCCTCTATGCCGTCATCACCAAGACAGAGCCCATCTACATCATCACTGAATTTATGGCAAATGGTGACAACATCTGCTGGAACACCCGCAAATGATGATTCCCTCATCTGTACAATCAGCATCAAATATCAGAGACTGAATCCTATTCTCAAACTCATTCTAGTCTATTGTCTCACTTTTAGGGAGCCTACTGGACTTCCTTAAGAGTGATGCCGGTTGTAGATTGCAACTACCAAAGCTCATTGATTTCTCCGCACAGGTTACTGCCATAAAAACTACACATAATCACAGTTTATTCACATTTACATTACACATGTTCGAGGTACAAGATTAGTTTTCCATTGCTAAAATTAAAACAGGAACAAAGAACAAAAGGAAAAAAAGAACTCTGCCTTGTATCACATTCTCACTACCTTCTTCCCTCCGTGTCACAGATAGCGGAGGGAATGGCGTACATAGAGAAGAAGAACTACATCCACAGAGACCTGAGGGCAGCTAATGTGCTGGTGTCAGAGAGCCTGCTCTGTAAAATAGCAGATTTCGGACTGGCCAGGGTTATAAACGATGATGAGTACACTGCCAGAGAAGGTAAATATATGTGTGTTTCTATGGATACGGGATGTTTTCAGGAAGGAAAATTGTTGTCAAAGTGATAAACAACTTACTATATGTAGAAAATGTCTTTGAAATGACTGCTAACGGATGATCTCAAATCTAATGAGGACACTTCTTCTCCTGCTTAGTCTAATTTTGACACAATCGTCTGACAAAATGACACTTCGGTGACTGAGAAGTTAAACTAAAATTAAAGTCTGGTACGTGGGAGTGTAAGGAACAATGGATGCAATTTAGGGATAATGCTTTTCCATATGAAATGAATTTGATGCGTGTGTCACACTCAGGAGCCAAATTCCCAATCAAGTGGACCGCTCCAGAGGCCATCAACTACGGCTCCTTCAGCATCAAGTCAGACATGTGGTCCTTCGGAGTGCTGCTCTACGAGATTATTACACTGGGGAAAATCCCATATCCAGGTGAACATGAGTACAACTATGTGTTATGTTCAGTAAATGGCAAACAAACAATGACAGCTGGTAAAATTAAACAGTGACCTTCCAATCAAGGTTGGCTGGGGGAGGGGCTAATGTTTCTGGATAATCTCTCCCATCTGTTTCTAAAGGGAAATTACGCTATTTTTAAACGGTTTTGGTAAACGCAGCTGAGTTGTATGTGTGATGATGATCATCATCATGAAATTGCTACAGCTACACAGATTGTTGTTGCAAATAATTCAACAGGAGCATCAGAGTTTTGTGGTGTGCAAACGCGTATGTTGCCTAAATCCAAATAGATCATTCACAACAGGTTGTAATTTTACCGTTTCCAGGAGTATCTGTTGCAAAGCCAAATGAGGAAGTACTAAGTTATAATTGGCTTTTAATGGCAATACACACTAGTTAAAATGTAACTGCAAATGGTCCACTTGTGTGTGTGTGTGTGTGTGTGTGAGATAGAGAGAGAGAGAGAGAGAGAAACTTAATTTCAGTTTTTATGGTGAATCTTGATTGAACGATAATGGATCATTGATTATCCGATGGAGCCCAGACTTCTGTCATGAATATATTCACGAGACCACATATATCCCCGATTTCCCTCTTGTCTGCGGCAGAAGATTTTTAGTTCTTTAAAACAAATACACTGACAAATTGTGAAATACGGTGTATGTAAACACAATATAATATAAAATAGGACAATATTATGGTCCAACGGCCTCTTCAAGCCCTGAAATAATTTTATGTCGTTTTGAAGGTGTTTATATCGCTAATTTAATCAATTACCGCAAATCCAATGGAACACAAAGACAGTCATACATTATGTTATATTAGAAAATATTCGTACTATGTGGAGTTTGCATACTCTCCCCGTGTCTGCATGTTTTCTCTCCGGGTACGCCGGCTTCCTCCGACCTCCAAAAGCATGCTAGGGTCAATTGGCTAACGCTGACCTGCCCGTAGGCGTGAGTATTAGTGTGAATAGTTGTCTGCCCTGTTATGAGCTGGTGTGTACCCTGGTGTTAGCCCGGTTGCAGCTGGGATCGACTCCAGCACGACTGCGTAATGTATATGTATATTATTTAGCTTTTGCTTTATTCAGTCAAAACGTGCATTCCAGAAATAATATCTCCTGCTGGCTGCATGTTTGTGTTTCTCCTCAGGTATGACTAAAGGCGAGGTGATGTCCACAGTGCAACGTGGCTACCGGATGCCTCAACCAGACAACTGCCCAGCGGAGCTATACGACATCATGATGTCCTGTTGGAAGCACAAGCCGGATGACAGGCCCACTTTTGATTACATGCAGAGTGTTCTGGACGACTACTACACCGCCACAGAGGGACAATACCAACAACAACCTTAGACAGGCACACTTATGGACACTGGGACAAATGAAGACATTTCACTTCCATTTACTTTTGTTACTTATATTACTTACTTATCTTATATTCTCTTGTTATGTTTCTTTGAAAAATGTGTTTATACATGAACCTGACATTTAATAGGCACATCTTGATAAAATTAATGCAGTATAAAACATCACTGCGATGACTCTTCCCTTCATGAAGATGATAATATTCTGTTTTTAGTGAATATTATCATATTCATACCATAAGTGGTAGGTTAAAGGATTGTTCGCTGATGATTTTGAGTAAATTCAACAGTAGTAGTAGTAGTACTGTAGGCTTTTTGAAAGAAACACAATGTTTTTTGACACTGACAACACGTTACTGAAGGACACAACATGTAAGAAGTAGTTTTACATTTCAAATTGAATCTTTAATCAACTGCTTCTCAGATTATGCCATCTTATAATAATGAGACATGCAAGTGACTATTAGTACATCAGATTTTTGCTAGCTGTTCAATCAACCAGTCAAAGTGTTAATCACTAACTTCATATTGAAGGGCTTCTTTGTGATTGTTAACGTTTATTTGTAGTGCATACACATGTAGAATCACTGCTCTTTGTCAGGTCAAAATATGGTCCGATTGTTTCTGTTCTCTGTTTGACAACACTGTAAATACATGTAAACGTAAGCTGATAAGTGGTAATATGGTTATATGTGGGCTAAATTTAATCTAACATCTAACAGTGCAATTCTGTACAGAGAATAGATGAAACGTACAATGAAGTGAATACAATATGAACTGCGCAGTAAGGATCTATAAATGTGAAAGGAATATAATACAAACAGTTATGTATAGTATTTGTATTTGTTATGTATAGTATATGTATAGTATAAATTCCATATGTGTGGGGTTAAATCCTCCATGTGCAGTTTGCATTGTATTCTCTTAATTTATTCTTAGTACACAATTGCACTTTATGCTCACATGTCAACAGATATTATTGACTCGACTCTGCCATTTAATGATAAATTATTTGTATACTGTAAAAATTTGTATACTTCTAAACTTGTACTATATTTCCATTTCAAAATAATTGCTGTATGGTCTATATGCATGTAATAAAGTTTCTAGAATGCTGTGATTAATCATATCATAATTCAATAAATTCATTCACACTTGTAACGACTAATACAATTAGTAAAAGGCTGAAAGACAAGTCAGTTCTATTTACATGTTTGGAAAATAGTATACACACACACACACACACACACACACACACACACACACACACACACACACATACACATACAGTATATATGTTTATTGTACATTTACACGTAGAATATATGCATGAATTAACAATAAAGGTGTGTGGCTTTAAACCTAAATATATTGTATGTCACAGACAATGTTGTGTCTAAATATGAGACAGACACGTATTTTATTTTGAAATGTACCTCGTTTCCTGGTTTGGTCACATGGGTCCAACATGGCCGCGCCCTGGCCGAACGAGCAGGTTGAAATGACAGTTGTTGTGGAGCTGCAGGTCGGGATCCACGTCTCCAGAGGGAAACAGCAAAGCATCTGAGAAGCCTTCCCACCTCCCCGAAATGAGCAAGGACGTTTTTATCCTGTAGGTACTTTTTTTTTTTTTTTTTTTACTGTTCCAGACAGTTGCATTAGTTAGCATTTGACTGCTAGTTGACAAAACAATGTACTTATGAAACCTGTCTGAGTCATTCTTATGAAAACATTTTCTCACAGAGCACAAGTTAATTTTGTTTGTATATTGATAACGTCATATTAACTCGAATTACCACCATTAATGCACCTTTGATGAACCCTGATAAACTCTTCTTGTGTATATACTTTGCGTGTATTCTAGCTCGTTGTTAAATGTGGTTTCTCTTGCAGCGTATTTGTCTTTCTTTTACTGTAAATGTGATCCAGAGATTTCATTTAACATCTAAATGATTAATTTTAGAGGACCTATTTCCTACAAAAGCCCACGATCATTAGGTTCCTTGTATTGTATATGTAGAAAACATTACATTATTTCGCTCTACCTTATCCAGATGAAGATATAGAACAACACTATGGAAAAGTAATTACCAAAAACTTTTTTATTATATCAATGAAGGAGGTTGAGGGTGTCCATCTGTTGTTTTGGAAGATGTCATTTGAGGTTCCGCTCAGTTACACCTGATTGTTTCTTATATTTGGCCAGATCCATACGCTGTCCTAGAATACAGTTATATTTTCTTGTCGATGAATTTGTGTCTGTTCTTCATTCAACTGTTTTCCTGCTGCTGGTAGCTGATAAGACGCACAGTCGTCCTGTCTCTCATTATCTCTCTGGTCCGACTCCTCACATGAATGGGTAGACGTGACAGGGAGGTGGATGCGTGTATGTGAGATAATGGAACTCAGTTTGGTTGACATCTGCTCCAAACCACACCTGCATTCAAACATGTTCCTCCTTCGTTATTCTGTACTAAATGACTGTGGCTGTTTGTCCTCCTAGCCCTAAAGATTTCCCTCAGCTGCAGAATGATTCATTCCTGCGAGCGGCGCGAGGAGAAGCAACGGAGCATGTGCCAGTCTGGTGTATGCGACAGGCTGGACGATACCTGCCAGGTACGCTGATGACCTCTGGTTCTCTGGTTCTGGGTGCATAAGTCATCAGAGGAAGAAGCAAACCTGTGATCAATAAAGTTTTGTTGAATTAAATCTGCAGAATTCCGTGAGTCCAGAGCAGGCAAGGACTTTTTTGAGACATGTCGCTCACCAGAGGCCTGCTGCGAGCTCACTCTGCAGGTACACACACACACACACACATACACACACACATTTGTTGTGTAAATTGGTAGGAGACCAAATTCAAACTATGACCGCATCTCCCCCTTGTAAACCCCCTTTTCAGCCCCTGAGACGTTTCCCGTTCGACGCTGCCATCATCTTCTCAGACATCTTGGTTGTCCCACAGGTACGATGACTTTCACCTGATCGTTTCTACGGTAACTCGACTACAGTTTTACACAACGTAACACCAAACCATAAGCGACTGGATCGGCTAGTGAGCTCGAAGGTGTTCCGTTGTCACTGATGACAACAGGCAAGAAAATACTAATGCTGTTAGTATGAGCTTTATTATCTGTCATCTGTGGTCACGGTGGGTGTTTCTTGTAACTAGTATTTCTTGTTTTATGTTAAATATACGTACATGTACAGATAGGTTGTGTGCATTATATACTTGTTCTTTGGGTGGCTGTCATCCTGTGGTTTGTATTCATTCAGAAGTTCCTCCCATTGGCTGGTTGGACGTTCTGTTATTTGACGCTGCACCAATGAAAGTCTGTGTTGTGACTGGAGTGTTTAAACATCTCCCTTTTCTTTGTTGACTCTGAAGAAGACGCATGTGTCAAATCGTCACTCGGCTTGCTGTCAAACCACCAAACACATTGTGTACCCCCAACCCCTCCTTCCTCACCTCTCTGGTTTTCATCCCCAGGCCATGGGCATGGACGTCCAGATGGTGGCAGGTAAAGGTCCAACATTCCCGGAGCCCCTGAAGGAGCCAGAGGACCTGCAGCGTCTGCGGGTGAAGGTGGACGTGGCCAAGGAGCTGGGCTACGTTTTCCAGGCCATCACCCTGACCCGGCACAAGGTCGAGGGCAAAGTGCCGCTCATAGGATTCACAGGAGCGCCGGTGAGCGACGTTCAGACACGATCAAACGATCACGTTCACCAGCTTCCACTCAACGCGTGTCTCTCTGCTCCCGCAGTGGACGCTCATGTCCTACATGATCGAAGGTGGAGGCTCCAACACCCACTCCAAGGCCAAACGCTGGCTGTACCGGCACCCGGCAGCCAGCCACATGCTGCTGAGGATGTTGACTGATGTAATCGTGGAGTATCTGCTGGGACAGGTGTCGGCTGGAGCCCAGGTACTGGAACACACCTTCGACTGTCAGCTGATATGGACGGTGGATCAGGAGAAGGGAAGTAGTGAAGAAGTAGTAAAGGGGACGCATGTGCTCTCTCTGTGCTGTCTGTTCAGGCGCTGCAGGTGTTCGAGTCCCATGCTGGCATCTTGGGTCCGGCGGAGTTTAAGGAGTTCTCTCTACCTTACCTGAGAGACATTGCTCGCCGCATCAAGGATCAACTGAAGGAGGACCAGCAGGATGTTCCAATGGTGAGAACCAGCTCACCTTCTCAGCTGCAGCAGTGCCAACGTTTGTTCTGTCTGTCGTTTTATTCTGTGTGTTCTCTTCTTGGTCGTTGTGTCGACATGGTTTCCCCAGAGGCGTCGTTAAAGGTTCACCAGTCTGAAGTCATGCACTGTGTGACCTGTAGGTGGCAGCATTTCACAAAAGATGGTATTAAATGCGTGTGTGTGTTTGTGCTCTTCAGATTGTGTTTGCAAAGGATGCTCACTACGCTCTGGAGGATCTGTCTCAGTCCCATTATGAAGTGGTGGGGCTCGACTGGACCATAGACCCGCGATCAGCACGGTAACACACACACACACACACACATCTTCCAGCCCACATGTAAACTATTGAACAGAGCAGAAAGGCGGATGTTTGTTGACCAGAGCGGATGGGTAATGGTTAACCTGTTCCTCAGCAAACACTGGGTCGGTGATTGTCGTCTGAGCCGAAGGAATCCACAACCAGTGTGATACTGCAGCTGACACAAAACCACAACACAGGAGCTTACACAGTTATGACGTGTGTGTGTGTGTGTGTGTGTTTGTGTTTGTAGGGAGCGCACAGGAGGGAAGGTCAGCCTCCAGGGAAACATGGACCCGTGTGCACTGTACGCTCCAAAGGTAACCAACCATCACTCCCGCTGTGCTTGTGACTCCCCTCCTCCTCTTTTTGTGTTTGTTTCGTTTCTCTGTGTGCGACAACAACAGCGGCTGACGGCTTTCAGCTGCTACATGTTTGCTGAACCTCAGCAAAGAAGGGATTTCTTTCTTTCTCTGTTTACCGAGCCACCTGGCTCTTTCTTGAAATGAGCAAAAGTGCAGATTTTTCCTATTTTTTAAACAGCTTTTAAATGTATGAAACTTTAAAGACGTCGGTTTCATTTCTGTCAGTTTACGTGAAAAATGGAAACTGCATTTGTCCTCATTTCAGGATAAACCAGGCGCAGTTCCACTCCCAGTTTTTAGTATTGATTTAGTTTTCCACAATAAGTACAGAGAGAAAAAAAAATTGTAAATCTCCCACTGCGATCCTCCCGTGGGATGTAAATTCTGTGTGTAATGGTGGTTTCTGAACCCCGCCCCTCTCAGGAGCGCATCTCAGACATCGTGAAGAAGATGCTGGAGGGTTTCGGCGCGAGAGGCTACATCGCCAACCTGGGCCACGGCCTTTACCCCGACATGGACCCGGAGAATGTGGGCGCCTTTGTTGAAGCTGTGCACCAGCACTCGAAACAAATGATCAAACAAATGTAAAAAAAAAAAAAAAAAAGTGTGTAAAATGAAAATCAAAGCTGGATTATTTTATTTTATCACAACCGGTGAAAAATCCAAAGCCAGAGCTGGAGTTGATTCATGGTTTTAAATCTGTGGACAGAGTGTGCTGCTGTACGATGGACACAGTTATAAACAGTGATTGAATACAAGACCAAAAACATCTTAACCTTCATGTTCAGTGTCTGACTACAATAAATATTTCACCATGTCGGTAGATTTTCAGGATAAACCAACGTGGGATTTCTAAGACTACATTTTCCATTAATCTAAAATTTCTTGATCTGGCCTGGGAGTGGATTATGTGTTTGGATTGGAGCGGCGTGACCTCATTCCTGCACGCGCTCGTTCATGACAAACACGTTTGAAGTTGTCAGACATTGTATTAAAAATGCTAAAAAGCTTTGTTGACTTGTGATCTCAATCAAACTCCCCCGTTGTGTTTCTTGAGCGAGTGCTGTTCATAAATAAGTCATTAAAAACAAGCTCGTCATCAGCCGGAGAAGACACAGACTCCTGTGAATACTGGTGGGGGGTTTTTCCCTTTTGATTTTACTGCCGTGAACACAGAACAGAATCGTCTTTGTTACTACGTCGTCGTCAACCTGCATCTCCTTTGCGTTTTCCATTCTGTTTAGTCTCTTTAGTCCAAATCCATTCTTTTCTGTTTCCAATAAAGTTCTGTCCATTAAACAGTGAATTCTGATGTTTTGTTTGACTTCTCCTCCCCCCACAGTAAGACCAACACTCTTTTAATCTTTATTTAATTACCTTCCGTTGATCCTCAGTTCATTCTACTTAAAACTGTGAAATGTAACAACGGCACCTTTTTTCAGCCGTGCTCGTGACAAATCTCAACAAATCGGGTCCAGAAATCTCACATTTGTTACCAGATGGGTTTTTGGACGTTCAATGGT
>CAAKHB010002635.1:68581-82208 GCA_901007665.1 Aeoliscus strigatus
AGTATTAAGTTTGTTATTAACTCTGTTTGTTTTGATGACTTGGAGAAAATGGGACAGAGACGGGACAGTTACTGTCCATAACTGGGACAGAAGTGAGCCAGCGTCCCGCCTGAAGGCGTGTGACCGTCTTTTCATCATCCTGTCTGAAGTCCTTTGAGATTCTTTCTAATGAAGGTCTATATAAATAAACAGATTGTTATTAAATGATGTTTCTGGAACAACCAATGCACCTAGAATCCACGTGGCGACCTCAGGTTTGTTAACTGTACAAAGGACAAACTATGGACACTTTCACTGGAAAATCTCCACCAGGACGTCAGCAGTTTTTTTTTTGTTAGCATGAAGTGCTCCTGGTTCATGTAGGATTTACAACGTCATTACATGACTTTCTTCAGTTCATCACTTGACAACGTCTGCACATCAGTTTCCAGACATTCTGGGACAGGAAGGCCGTCCACAACATGACCGGTGCTTCGGAGTCCTCTGGAGGACAGCTTCCACAAACGAGTACACCCCGCTGAGATGACAAAGATGTCTAAAGTACACAACACAGTACATACAGTTTGAATATAAAAAAAAACAAAAAAGAAATAAAAATGCCCCTCCCTCCCAGAAGTTTTTTTTTTTTTTCTTGAGTGTTTAGAGGTCACACCATGATGGCAGCCGATGCAGACCTCATTTGTCCTTGTCGGATGGAAACTGTGAGGGTTTTTTTTTTTCTCCAGACCTGTGAGAGTGAGTGATGTCTCCGCTGGCAGGCACCCGTTGGGTCAAGGCCCCTGTGGGGACGTCGGACGCGTAGGCCAGTTTCTAAGCAGCTGCACAGAGTCGTACTCCGCTTCATCAGCTGCGTGAGCTGCTTTTATGTTGTCGTGCAGATGCAGCGGACAAATGTTACAATCCTCACAGTGACCTCAACAACCTTCATCTGGATGTCTGACTCCATTCAGGCTCCATACAGCATCAGTCTTCATGGTCAGACAGCAGCTACGATATCTTGGGCTCTTCATCATCTCCTCCTCGTCCACCACTGTCTCACCCACTCGTGAGATGAGTTCTAGAAAGACAAAGTCCAACTGCAGCTCTTCCACAGCTTTTGTCTGAATGGAGTGAAACGTATTGAATAGGGAATGAATGGAAAACGACATAGAATTTGGCTTAGAATGAAATCATCAGCATTATCACTGTAATCATGGCGGAAGCGTTCTAAATGAGGAATTAGAAAAAGAGATCAGTTAATCCCAAATTGTGTTTTTTTTTTTCCTCTGTGAGGCGGCTAAGAACGCCGGATAAGCAGATTCCATTAAATCCGGTTGTTGTTGCTGCTGCGGATGTTGTTGTTGTGCAGGAATCCAGCAGAAAATCATACCATCATGCAACCACGCTGTTTACGACTCTGGGACCCCCCATCAGGCCTCATCAACACGTTCATCGGCTATTTTTATCTTCACCGTGAAGACCACACCTCACTGTAAAGTCATGTGATGAGTCTAATGGGATCACAGGGGTTAATTATGATTTGACAGAGATGTGTTAACGTTCTGTCTTGTTGGCTGACGATCCCGCCAAACATCTCAAAACCCTTTTAATTTGTATTAAAAGGGTTTTGACCTGCAATATGATGAACATCCAAAAATAGCGATCATGTTATTTGACCCATGTTAGCTTTAAATATTGCACATGAAAATAAAGAAAGACAACAAAGTGATTAAATAGTTGAAGACTGAATAAGAATCCATTTAAAATATCATTAATTCGTTTAACCAACCGTGAAAGCACCTTCAATCGAATCGATGGCTTTGTTAATGATTTGAAATTAATTTGTAAATGAAGTTTCAAACCGTGCAGCCATTACAGTCTATATATGTCATTAATTCATTTTTTAAAGATGAAGATGTTTTTAAATTAAGGGGTAAGGGGTGCCCAACACGATGGTTTAATCGAGTGAGACAAATACAAAGTACTGGTTTCATTTCACGTCCGATGTCAAATCCATTTTAAAATGAGCACTGGAGCTGCTGCTCTTCTAGGAAAGGTAAGTGTCCGTCTGCGAACACTCCGATCTGCCTTACTGCCTTCAAATCAGGATTCCTTACTGTCAGCAAATCCCATGAAAACATCCTGACTGCCCACTGAACCTCGACTACATTGTTTGTGTTCATGCTAATGAAGCCACATGCCACCCGCTGCAATTTTGTGCTTCACTGGTGTGTTTTAAACCGTTTTTAACAGTTAATAAGACTGAATATATAATAGAGAATATTATAGAACGCACCCGCCTTCTGTTTCAAGGATTAGCATGAACCCTGTAAACTATAGTTTATATAAGAGCCTATAGACTATAAAACCTTGGTAGAGTGCATGAGGCGACGGACGTCTGTTTGGGATGTTGCTGCGGAACACGTCTGTGTTTCACTGTGTCAAACGGTGGAGGATGAAAGGAGTCGAATCATCACACGAGGGGAACAGCTGAATGAACGCTGCTGATGATGGAGGAAAGTGATTCTTGCACCAATGAAAGTGGCCTTTCATTCATTTATCACCTTCCTTTGTGATGCTGGCACACCGTAAACACACTCACACACACACACACACACACACTCACACACACACACACACACACACAGAGACAGAGGCTTTTGTTGCAGCCCCCCTATTGTGTAAATAGACAGAGACAAATGAACAAAAATTACCGCTGATTGTCGACAGGTAACACTGAAGAGGCTCAGACTGTCACTGGGCCATCTGGGAACAAAGTGAATGGCTGTGTGTGTGTGTGTGTGTGTGTGTGTGTGTGTGTGTGTGTGTGTGTGTGTGTGTGTGTGTGTGTGTGTGTGTCTGTGTGTGTGTGTGGGAGGTCCGGGCACCATCTCTCAGCAAATCAGCAGGCCTGAAAATCCAATCTGCCTGCAGAGACAGCCGGCTGTACATCATTTGTCGTGGATGGACACTATCAGCGCTTCATCCGCGCCGGCCCCCAAACTCACACACACACACACACACACACACACACACTGACCTGATATGCATTAAGAGGGTCGTGGAAGGAGAACCGAAGGAAATAAAAACAAAGTTGAAACAAAATCTTCATTTTACAACAATAAGAAGACGTTTACAACACTGGGTCACACTGAGTAAACATGGATATCAGTAACTAGTAGCTTTGTGTGATGTTACAGGTGTAAGGCCAGTGTCTAAGTGAATGATCACGTGTGTGTGTGTGTGTGTGTGTGTGTGTGTGTGAGTGAGGACTGAACATGAAGCGATGGCCTCTCTCTCTCTCTCTCTCTCTCTCTATCTGTCTGGATAATTAATATAAATCTGCTCATTTACCATCAGCCAATCAATCTAGATTTACTCCCTCACACTTCTGGATGATTCTACTGTTGCCTGCACACACACACATACACACACACACACACTCACTCACACAGTGCACACGTCTTGATGGCCTGATTGTCTGGTTCTATGGCTCTGCAGATACTTCTAATGAATGCGAAAGAAGCAGTTCAGGATTGATGGAAGAAAAATATTCTGATTAGAAAAGAAATGAAAGATTGATGGAACTATATGAGCCTGCGTGTGCTTCATTTATCACTGATTCTAACTGGACGGTGAAAATACAGGCTCTGTCACCGCAGCTGGGTGGAATGACGGTATTTTTCTCTTCAATTACCATGAGATATTTTACTCGTTTATTACTGAAATGTCCTCCTTCCTTTCTGACGCACAGATGAGGTGACTGTTATATACACACACACACACACACATAGTGTCATTAACTCAATAAATTTTGGTCATAAAATAATAATTTTGAAATTTGTGCAACACAAAAACAGACTTTGTCATGTGTTTCACACTTTATTCATAGAAAAGCACTGAGATTCCAACACAAATCAATATAAAATGGTAGTAGCATTACATAAATAGTAATAAATTCTCGCTTTATAGACAGTAGCTCAAGAAGTCGCACAAAAAAATACAAATAAAAAAGTGTTGATGATAAACTATCATACTTCTGTGGCAACAAATACTGGAAATACCGTTTTTCATCATCAGTAGCACAAAGAGGCAACAAACACTTTCCATTTTCCAAGAAGAAACCCCAAAAGGAAACAAGGAGGGAAACAGTAGGTGAACTAGTGAACAATCTCTACCAGCAAATAACACTCTCCTATTAAACAAAAACAAAAAAAAAAGGGAGAAAAAAATAACTCCAGCAGAAACCGTATACACAGAAAACTAGAGATTGAGTTAAAGGAGGAACTTGTAATGCTGCTTGTCAGGTCAACAAAATGCATCACGTTAAAAAGGCAGCTAACTGCAGCTTCCCAGATGAACCGGTGCAATAATGTCCCTCGTTCATGTAGAAACTGTGACTTCTGATCGTTAACATGCAGATGAAGGAATGAACGCGTCTTTGTCAACCTCAGAAGGTGGACACATGGCTGCAGGGATGAAGCTGTATGCCGATGATACTCTTCACTGTTCAAGTACGAGGCTGCTGCAGTGCACCGGTTACACGAGTGCTTTACAGGGTGTGTGTGTGTGTGTGTGTATGTGTGTGTGTGTGTGTGTGAGGGGGGGGGGTTATCCTCCCTACATGAGGGAGTAGGAGGCGATGAGCGGCGGCAGATTAAGAAAAGACAGAAACAAAAGATTCATAATGAGGAATGAACATGAGATCATTCACAGGCCGACGCCTTTGTTCGTACGGTTGCTAGTTTGTGACTCTGACATTTGCGTATTGTTCTGTCTCACGCGGCGCCGCCACATGACACCTGGAGAAGACACTGAAGGCTTGAGTCCTGATTAAATAAAACCAGCAACGAAGTAAAGCTAAAAATAAACATTGTACATTGATCGGTCAGAAAGGCATTTTCCACTTTTCCATTTTTTTTTCTCCTCTAAATGTTGCAGCGAATGCAAGCTGGCTACTGTGCACTGTCCAATTACAAAGCATGCCGGGACTTGTCCACCCCCCTGCCCCGTCAATAGTGGTTCAGTCCACTGTGTGTCTCCTTCCACCCTCCTGACTGAAGGGGGGTCTAAAAAAGGGGACAAGTCTATCAAAGAGATTCTGCATAGTCATGTTTATCAGTTTACAAATGAATGCCTTACTCATCTTCCTCAGCGCCACACCACATGCCTTCTTTTGGAACATGTTTTTTTTTTTCTTTTTGCAAATCAAAAGAAAGTAAATATTCAAATAATAGTAGCAAAACAGACAGAAACAAATGTACACAGGAACACCTGAGAAATGTCTTGAAATCTTTGCTTTTACAAAAACCAAACGCTGTCAAGTCCCCCATCCACAACAGTTCAAGTACACCCCCCACCCCAAGGAACAACTGAAAGTAAAGAAAAAACACATAACGTACTTATTATAAATAATTATAACTTTACAATTTTCTGAATTGACACTTTAATATTTACAATATCTTAAATGCTTAATGCTACTACTTTTTGTTTTGTTTCTTTAAGTGATGTCCCTGAGAACTAAGTTTAGCCTCTTTTTCCTTTTTCATTCGTCCATCTGCGTTTCGTCAAATCAAAAAGGCCAGAGTTGTGACTGACTACCTGGGTAAGTCGGTGAAGGTAGTTCTCATGGAATGTTTAAAAGCAGACAAGAAAAATGTCCCTCCATTCGAAGAAAAAAAAACAAAAAACGCCCTGACAACAAGCTTTTATCCCAACCTTAGAACTATCCTGCCATCAACAAGTTGAGTCGTCTGCTTGGCCTTTTCTGTCTGTTTGTCTGCGATGGCCACTCAGTCATATTACGTTACCAAACAATCAATAAATAAATGCTGAAGCAGGCAGGAACATACTGAAGAGGTATTTGTGTGAAGTGCTTGTACAATGACATGAAGTCCGACCAGATTCCAGCTCTTGCTGTCCTGTATACTGCCGTTAAACAACACACTGCCATTGGCTCTGAAAACAGGGGAAATGCTCGTTCGCAGCAAAGAGACAAACGACACTTCCTGTTCCGCGGCATGTTGTCAAACATGTTGGATCGTCAAGTCATAAAATATTGTATTTTTGGGTGTATTTGCCACTCATGAAGCATTTTTTCCATCACAAGATCAAGGAGGAACATAACACTTGACACATTCGGTCAGAGTCAGGAGCCGTGGTGGAACTATTACAGTATTATGTAGTTTACAGAGCACCAACATGGACTTGTGTTCACCTTAGTAAGTTGCTATAGCTAAACTGTTAGCAAACAGGCTAATTCACAAGGTGCAGTTTCGTGGTCTCCACAAATTAAGGTTTTCTCACTCCATTTCTTGCACTACTGTTTTTTTTTTTTTTTTACTTTGCTGCTGTAAAGCCGTAGATTTCCCCACTGGGGGACAATAAAGCCTTATCTTATCTAACCCCCATGTCTCCTGCTAGCTCCCTCTGTCCTGGTGTTGGACAGGTAGTGTGCACAGGAAGCAGCTGGTCATTTTATTTGTCTTTCTTTCTATAAACCAACCAGAGTAAAATATAGAAATGTGTAGAAACCCTAAAATAATCAGCTAAGTAATGCTAAAAGCTTGCTAACATTACAATACTGCTAATGCTGAGAAAAGCAGCATTCAGCTAGTCTGAAGCCAAATGTTTGGAAAATGCTTCATAATTTCATCATCTTCATCTGAACGGATTGGTACAGCTTGTTTACCACATGTTTAGAAAAACAAAAACAGCTTTAATACTACAAATGTATGAACGTGATGCTCACACCTTAGCAGTTAGCCTGACATAGCACCACCAAAAAGCAAATGAATTTCTTGGTTTAAAGTTTTGAATAAGATTTCCTGAGTTCCAGAAAACATTCTTGTGATGGAAAAGCGGCTTCAGTAATGGTCACTGAATAGAACAAGGTCCTAGTAAGTCTCATAGCTTCCTGACAGATCACAAGAGGTTGTATTTACTGCCGTGACGGGACAGAAATGAAGCAGAAGCTAATGACATATTGCTTGTTTGATGAACTCTTGCAACAGTTTGTGGGAAAACAACTGACGGGAATCCTGTCGATTTCAAAGGTTGGGCCACAAGCAACTGTACAGCAGTGCAGCGGTGTCTCTGGAGATGGGAACATGGAGTCAACAGCTGCTAACAGGCTTATTGGAAAACCTGAAGATTGATATATGTGCACATGGAGCCTGAACTACTCTGCATTAGCCAGTAAAAACTCTTTTGCGGATTAGAAAACACATGCACTATGAGGATTCTCCAGGAGATATTTTGAAGCCTGCAGTGGTTGTAAAGCGGTTGGTACTGACAGAGACACCACACGTGTTCTATACCCTCTCTACTCTAAGATGCCCTGAATGAAACGAGAGGCCATTTTTGATAGAGAAGTTAAAGCTGACAAATAATACAGTCGAGGTATGACAGTAACACTATGCGTGTTTTCCTCCTCAGCTACTTCCTCTTTTTGGAATGACATGTTTCTTCCACTTTGCAACACACTTCCACTCAGCTGAAAGCATCCTCTGGCTTATAGAAACCTCTTGGATAAATCGTTTGGTTTATATGTGCCACATGAAAACAAAGACTCCTTAGGCCTATTGTCACCATACAATTTGGACTTTTTCACACTTGATTCAATTAGTTGGAGGAGAAAAATGCTGTGTGCTGTTTCTTTGACATATAGAGCCGTCCCCCCCTTTAGCAGTCTCAGTGAAGTAGAGCAATATACTGCAAACACTTCCTGGTTCACATTCAGAAACAAAACAACACAATAGGACAAAAACTTAAGACTTAGTCGACAAATGGCTCAACATAAGTAATACAAACACAAAGAAAAAAAAAACTTTAAATAAAAACAAATAAGTTTAACTACTTCCTAAGAGGAGGGTCTTTCTAGGGAGGGGGTTAAAGTTAGTGATGTCAAAGGTCAGCCGAAGCGCTCTCTGACCAACATCATCAGTTTCTTCTTGCCCTTGTAGATCTGTTTCAGGTTGTCTATGAACTGGGCGAACTGAATGTGTCCGTCCTGTGCCAGCAGGAAAGTCTCCCGTGCTTTGCTCAGGAACTCGATGAACTCTCCGTAGTGCCGTGGACTGATGTGCGTCAGTCGCGTGTGTGTGGTGTTGATGTAGGCTGAAATCGTGGCGTCCAACAGCTGCCGCAACGGCGCCTTGTCTGTTGACATCAGCTTTCCAGAGTTCCTTCTCCCGGGAATACCGGCAAGACCCGGTGCCGTCATGGTGCACCGACGCAAGATGTCAGAGAGCACTGTGGCGCAGTGCACGCTCTTCACTACTAAGGGGATGATGGCAGCGAGCTCATTTTTACCCAAAGAGTGGCTGAGTGCACAAGCCCAGAGCACGTCATTAATGGCTGGGTGTGTGTCCTGGTTGTAAGCCAAGTTCAGGTGGGTCATGGCGAGGGAGGCCAACTTGAAGGACCGCAGCGGGTATCCTCTGTGTTCCATGTACCTGGCGATGGTAAACAGTTGCGAGTACGTCATTCCTGTGGAGGCTGCATCGATGACAATCTGGTAGGCCGTCTCGAAGGCGATGTGATCCTTCTCGCAGAGCGTCAAGGCCGACAGGGCGCAGTTCTGAGGGTCCTTCATGGCGCACTGCCGAGCCAGGGTCCTCACACAGCTGGCCAGCTCCTCCCTCTGAGGGTAGTCGAGGCTGAGGCGCAGGATGGTGTTGTGGGACATGACCGTGGCCGCCACGATGCTGGTGGCCTCTGTCGGCGTGAAGAGAGTGTACCAGCTCTGGAGAATGCTCACCAGTGCCCGCAGTCCTGACAGGAGGAGAGAGAGGGAAGATTTAAAAAATTCTTTTTGCTGTGCAATGACATCTGCCACACACCAGAGGCTTTTGAGCTGATCAGACACCAGCAACACTGTCAGCTGAGTCAAAATCACTCAGAAAGCTGCTCAGCACGTTCATTTCAATCGGTCTATTTCCACACTCACAGCAAATTATTTTATATTTTATAGTTTTCTACATGCGTGAGAGAACAGAAAATCCGACATACCAACTTCAGTGGCGCAGGTAACCAGCCAGTGGACCATCTCTCTCCTCCTCCAGTTCAGAGTGGACAGAGTCATCCTCATCACCTGAAACACAGCCGTGCAGAAGATGACTGAGAAGTTGAACGAGAACATGAGAATACTTTTATGACCGTGACAGTGAGATAATTGTGGTTTTCCAGCTTCCATCATGCATGACCCCAAAGTGTTCAGAATTACACAGATGATAATAACAATAATAATACATTTCATTTAAAAGGCGCTCAAAGTCACCGTACAAAACAAGGAGACAATGAAACATAGGAAATATACAAGGTATAAAAGCAGGTTACAAAAACTGACAGCACAATTAAAATCAGTTAGAAAGCCATCTGAAACACATGGGTGAGTGTAAACCTTCATTTCAAAGCTTTTAGCAGCGATGCTGACAGAAATTGAGTCACTCAGCTACTGAAAGCCGCAACTGCACTGTTGCCCCGATAATCTGAAGCGTTTTTCCCGTGTTTACAGTGAACCCAGACGATGTAATTACGTGGTTTCGTCTCATCAACTGTGGAAAGACGCTGTGTGATGTTGTCTCTCTTAATTTGTAGTGAGGCTGTTAAAAATGCAATAATTGCATGTTCAAAGACGCAATATTTTAATTAGGTGCTCTGATTTCGTTCTTGTGGAGAGATGTCTTATGGTAATTGCTCCCTTCTTTGTCTAACATGCAAGCACGTACATACACACAATAACAGTACCTGCAGTCCCAGCTCCAGAGCCACGTTGAGCAGTGTAATATGAGGAGGGTTGTCTGCAGGTGTGGCTATCTTAAAGGCATCCTGAGCCAGTTTGAAGATTAAGGAAGAGGAGTGGATATTTGTCTGGATGGCTTCCAGCACCGTCCGCAATCTCAACATGTTACCTGCAAGCAAAACACGAGTGGACACTGAAGTCTTTGATGCAAAAGAACGTTGTAAAACCTCTTGGAGGGTGTGTTTGTGCACTGATGGTACCTTTAGCCGCGGTGAGCATGGTCGACGCCAACTCGCACTGCTGCGACTCCAGGTGTCCCAGCGTGAACCAGCGTGGATATCTGCTCGGAACTATGGAGATGCCATGATGAGGATGGCCGACATCCCCGGAACCTGTTGACGTCTCTAGCACCGGCAGTCTGACAGGCATGATACAAAGTGCAAAGGTTGTGACTTTCCTATGACTGCAGTGAAAAAGTATGACATGTAACTGACTGCACAGGTCTCTACTTGATTGTCTTTTGTTTACCATGAATTGAAGGGAAACACAAAACATGTATTAACTGCACTTTTCATCTGTAACGGTTAGGAACTCATGTCTCACCTCATGGCACGCAGAGCCACTTTATACGCCAGGTCCTTGTCATGCGGCAGCAGGGCGGAGAAGAGGTACTTGGCGAAGGTGTGCATAGGAACGCTTTCCCTGTGGATGACCTCACCCAGACCGCTGTACCAACCAGCTGTACCGAGACAAGGTCGTTTTCAGCTCAGTTCAGGTCTTTGCAGTGTTAGCAGTGTTAGTTTGGCAACACAATCAAGTCTGAATCCTCAAAATCCGCACGTTGCAAGAATGAAAGGATGTCGTACCGTCGAGAAGCTGTACGGCCTGTTTCCGAAGGGTCTGAACCAGCAGGTCGTCCAGCTCCAGCTCCTGTAGCTTTGCAACAATCTGCTCTTCATTCCGACACACCTGCACAATCAAGCAGCACACATTGTAGTCAGTATGATCATTCTGTTTCAGACATTTGAATTTGTCATTTTTAAAAAATATTCTAAAAAAATTTAAAATATTCGAAACAAGTCAAATTCCTAAAAAAAACAGGACATACATGCACTAAGATTCATTCTGACCTTCAGTTTTTCACTCCACAGTTTATGCAGTTATATGAAAGCATGCTTGAGATATATTATTTCTTTATATTGGTTTTGTATTTTCTGTACTTTCTTTTCTATTAAATGTTCATACATTCATCCTCTCCCACTTGCTCTAATTACGGGTCACGGTTGTGCTGGAGCCAATCTCAGCTGTCACCAGCTCATCAGGGCCACATGAAGGACAGACACCCATCCACACTCACATTCACGGGCAATGTAGAGTGACCAATTAACCTCAGCATGCTTTTGGAAGTGTGAGGAAGCCAGAGTACCCGGAGAGAACCCACGCAGACATGAGGAGAAAATGCAAACTCGACATATAAAGATCCTAGTCCAGGAATGCACTTTCTCGCTATGAGGCGACAGTGCTAACCACTGTACCACCATGTTACCCTGTCTGCGAAGTTATCTGTGTACAGAACAAACTGATCAAAGCACGAGTGTGTCTCAGGGCTTCTGTACCTTATCCTGAGCATACAGGCCTTCAGGCATTATCCTCTGTTGGCCCATTCCCATCAGGGTCACCTCTAAGGCCAGAGTCAGGTAGGACTCCCCTCCGTCAGGGTTGCCCCACACAGGTACATGGCGGTAGACTGGAGGTCGGGGGTCACCTTCTGAGAGACCAAGAGAAAGTCAAAAGTTTGGACACAACTTCTCCTTCACATTGAATGAGGAGGTATGTTTAGTTGTATGTATACTGTAATATTTATATAATATTCATCTGACTTATTTGTCCAAGTGTAAGATGTTTTTTACTCTGTGAAGCTATAAGTAAATACTCAACTTATAGATATACTGAAAATTGTGAGACACTCAGATTTTTTATCAGTACATTTTCTAACTTCACAATTACATCTTTGGTAAGAAAAGCAGCAAGAAAAAGAAAATTTACTGATACAGTGAAATAAAAAGTAGCCCCATTGTACAGTAGGCTAAATAAAGCAGCCACCTTTGACCAGGCAGTCAAACCTAAAATAATGGAGTACTAGCAGGTTGTATTCTGTAACACCACTTAGACCACACCACTTGTTGAAATACATAAGTGATTTTATAATAAAACTCAAACAGCATGTTAGCAGTGATGTTTTTTCCAAAGTGTAGTGGAGACAGTGGACTGTTTCCAAGTTAACTTGGCTAATAATTACCTGATTTTATTGTTCATACTCATGTGACCACTGTACGAATGATACGCTGAGAGGATTATAAAACAACTCTACCCTTGCGTCAAGGATGAAGCCAGAGAGAAGTGATTAGTAACTCTAATTATTGGCAGTGACACTGGATTCAATCAGGATAATGTGAAACTGGTGCACAGAGAGAATCCACCAATCTAAGATGGCCGACTTGCTCTGCTTCAAGCCTTGACAGTTATAATTGTGAACAGATGCCACAAGGGTCTCAGCTGCTGATTGGTGCCCATTTGGTCCCTCTTGCCCCATTCTGCTCAAATCCCCTCGGAGCAATAGATCCTTTCAATCCCATTCCAGGCATAGAGTAGATGGCCGAGTGTGTGTGCGTCAGTGTGTATAGATCTGAGGGAAAGTGTGAACTGGTTTTCCAGACTAAACCCCAGCACTTTCATGTTTGTCTTCAGCCACTTTCTGTGGGTTGGTTTTAAAAGATCAGTGCTAAGAGTATCTGACACATCATCTGGATTTCAACGGATGTTCCCAGCTGTCTGACAGGAGGAAAGAAAGCACTGTAACCAGGCTGTATATTCGACAAAGAACAACTCCTTGAATACCTAAACTGACATAAGACAATCACTCTGTCTGATACCACTTCTCTCTCCCTCTCTCTTTGTGTCACTCTCACTCACGCATACACACGAGGCAATGAATGTGTCAGTGGTCTGTATTGTGTGAAGTGACAATAGTTCCCTGTAGCCTGGTAACAAATCCAACCCCTATTCTGCTCTGTTGCATGGGCTGCTGGTGGAAAAACCCTGGTCTGGGTGAGAAATGCAAATTGTGAGGGAGTCTGTACGTTCTACATGCATACATATACACACGCGCGCAACCTCAGGAGCTGAATGTTCCTGCTTCATTCATTAATGATATGGGTGAATGGGTCATGGTAGCTGTGGTTGTCTGCAGCACAATGGCTCATGGCCCTGGTGGAACAATATGGCGTCTTGTCTGATGAGCCGGATTACCTTGGCTCCAGGTGACACGCTTCTCAAAAGTATGTATGTATGACAAGTATGTAAGTTTTGGCTCACGTTGATCGTGTGTTTGGTAGACAGTGTCTGCAGTAGATGGAGCACAGTTAACTCCCTGTAAGTAAGTCCCTCAGAGGGAAAGATTGTCCATGTTGCTGTACCTCCAGTGTCCATGGAGTTGTCATCATCCACACGGCAGGTTTCTGTGAGGGTGGTAAACAGGCAGCCAATGGGGTCTAAGGGATGGCCCACCCAGCCTTCCAGGTTGGTGGTGGAAGTCACGCCCCTCTGGAGAAGCTCTGGAGGATGGAAAGTGGGAAAACAGATGAGGATGCCCAACAAGCGCTTAGCCACGTGTGTGTGTGTGTGTGTGTGCTACCTTTCTTTTGGTGTTTGTAAATGTCCATTTGCCTCTGCTGCTGGAGGCGGAGTGTGTTGATGATGGAGACAGCCAGTCGCAGGGCTTCTCTTGAGTAACCATGGGAACGAAGAGCATCGACGCGAGCACACGCCGTTGGTACGTGGTCTGATTGACAGAGAGATAAGGTTGGATTAGGACACGAGTACTCTATGTAAAGCCGCGCGCAC
>CAAKHB010002637.1:4742-25188 GCA_901007665.1 Aeoliscus strigatus
GCAGGGGGTCATTGACTAGAGACATGCAGGTGAGTCAAAAGGCTGCATCATTCATGCAACCGTTTCCATGGCGTTCCATGCCCTTCGTTTCTGGGCTTGTGACATATCTGATTTTCCAACGTCCTCTTAATCCAAACAGAAATCAGACATGTCATTCTACTCTCCAAAAAAAACAAAGTATTTTATATGATTTATGAGAAGCTGGAAGGGGGACGTGTCTACTTCTTGGGAAAGTACGTTAATTTCCTTTATGGACTTTCACTTCCTTAAAGGAAAACGTGGAGGTCTAAGAGGGTCGGGTTTCAAGCTCTGACTGGAGGAAGAGGCAGAGAGGGAGGGAGGGGGTTCAGGGGGCGAGAAGGGTAAACACCTTGCGTGAGATCAGCTGATAATGTGCTGTCTGGTTTGTAACTGGCAGGTTTAAGATCCAAACACCAGAACTGGAGCGGAACCAAGCAGGTTCTGTGGTGGCACGAGCCCGGGGAGACCAGCATGCCCGTCCAATCTCATGCTCGGCTCACTTTCACAGAGCTGATTGGCCCATGCAGCCGCAAAGCTTTTCCGTGTGGGCGGAATCCAACCATTCAGCCAACCGACCGACATGCCAGCCATCTTTTATCAGCTGCTTTTAATCTGGAGTCTGCTCATGCTCCAAACAAACAACATCCTCACTGAGGTGTGGAGGGTGTAGGATGGAAGCGGGGAGCAGCTGGACCCCCCAAGGACTTTTCAGCCAGGCAGCGGAAGGAAAGTGATTTGTACTTGCGGCCCGGCGGTCTGACTCCACACCAGCCCCTGTCTGAGGAACAGGCACAGGGCAGCGGGACTGTTGGCGCAAAGAGAAGACCGACAGACCGTCAGGATGGGCGGAGCCTAACAAAACCCAGACCCAAAGGACCCGTCCACAGTCCCACAATGACCACAACCATCGTTTGTTAAAGGAGCATTTCACCAGAAAACAAACACCTGCAGAGCTTCTGATGTGGCTGTGGTGGAACGCAGCGATTACCATGGCTTTTATCAGGGAACGTGTTGACAACCACATCAAATTAGGATTGCATGTTGGAGCAGAATAATAATAGTTCTGGTACTTTCTTTGCATGGAAATGAATAGAAACATATTTCCAAAGTGTACTTGCTCACTGTTCATACTCGAGTTCAGACAATGAGTCACTGAACACGCAGCATCCAGTGGAGCTTTGACGCTCTGAGGAGAACTGGGGCAGAAAATGTCTGAGGCAAATTTGTTCAATACGATCAGATTAAAAGTTGTTTCACTTCTGATCTGCCATCACACAAACAAATAAAAATGTCGATTTTTTTTTTTTACACTTTCAGAGTTGGAGTATTGAAAATAAAAACATTTGTTCTTGTTTTTTTTTAGACATACGTAGTCATTTGTGAGTGAATTTATAACTTGTCCTGCGTTTGAAGGATTTCAGGTGAACTGAAGATGACACTCGTCCTATTTTTGGTCTCGTCTGCCTCTGACTCTTTGACATTCTCCTTAAACTTAATCCTTCATGTTATTTCTGGCCATAGAACCAACCTCAGGCTGCACAACGTTTCAAGTCAACTTTATTGGATCCATAACGATCTGGCACAGAGAGGGTTAAACAAGGCAGAGGTCTGACATTTTTTAGGCACCAGTGTGGATTCCTTTGGCAAAGACTTAATCCTTGGAGGAGATTTCAAAGTGCATAGAATTAGTCATTCTAGATATTTTCACTCATTCACGCATTAGCCCTGATTATTTCTGACATGCACGTAGGCAGACAGGGTGAAATGTAGAAGGTTTTCTGTAAACAATATCGACCAATTCATACAAACTTCATATTCATGCGGCACTTGGCACGAGGATTTTCATGGAAACATGAACACGAAATGGTCCATAGATGGGAAATGAACATCAGTAGCACAACAGACTGCTCAGGACAAACTGACAGAAAAGAAACGTGGAACAAAATGGAACGTATCAAGTCACAAATGTGCTCAATTCAACAACATTTACTACAAACACTGAAGTTCATGTTTCCGCAGGGACAAGAGCCACGCTGCAGCTGGCCTTCGCCACTGGGCTCTGGAGGAGGAGAGCGGAGGGACGGAGGGGATGGGGGAGACGGAGGGGTCGGGGGCTCCAGCAGCAGGACTGGAATGGGACCCGGGGGAGACTCACCAGAGGGGGCGGTGTGATTGCGCAGCGAGGCCTGAGAGTGAGGTGGCGCCTGGCTTTGGCTCTGGGTCTGCTGCAGAATGTTCAGGCACTCTCCCAGGCAGCTGAGCGTGGCGGCCGACGTGGCTTTGAGCAGCAGCAGGTCCTGGTCCAGACAGGACAGGGGCCCTTTGGTGGGCAGCGAGTCGATGGACTGGACAAGGTTCTTCTGCTGGCCTTCTGCTTGGGACATCACCTGGACGAAGGACAGATGAGCACATTATGTACGTAGCTCACAGCATTCGACATTCCGGGTTCCTGACACAGGTCAAGTTTCTGCTGGAGCCCCCCCGGATCCCACTCAAACTCCCTTTCTGTGCTTCACATCCCCAGGAGATTGTTCCTGAAGTATCTCGTTCAGTATTGGAAGAAATAGCTGCTGCGTATCCTTCTCGTAGCTCCTCTCCCTCACCTCCAACTAGTCCTTAAAACCACAGCACACATTTTACAGAATCACTTTCAGAAGACATAGTTGTAAAAAAAAAAAAAAAAAAAAAAAAAAAGAAAGTGCCGACCTCATCCTTTCATTTCCATTTTTTTTCCTGCCGACTCATGGATTGCAGAGCTAATTAAGAGGAAGCCGGAGGTGTAATTAAGATGTGTCATCAAATCCCTTCGTCGCTCATTAGAAACTCTAAGCAGAGAATTAGCATTCGTGTTCACTAACTGTATCAAAGTGGCTTAAAGTGATCATTAAGTATATTTCACTTTTAACGATGGCAAATTGCACCATTTCTTTTAGTTCTAACATTCGGAATCGGTCAGAGGGGCGTCATGAGAGCGTTGATACATGTACTGTACTGTAAAACTTACTTCTGTTGACCGCAGGCAACAACTGATCATGACAACAGTGCCAAAAAAAAATGGCTGCAAAAACTTTTCAAACAAGTTCTTCCCAGTGTGCCTGCAGACGGCGAACTGTTCCTCACCGCGAGATCTATTCCTGTACGACTCACCTCACCAGTATAAACGTATCACAAAGGAGGAAGTCTGGCAGCTTCTAAGCATCTCTCGCTCGGAGCTAATCAGTCTGGGTTGTTTATCACCCTGCAAACGTTACGTATTCATTAATAGTGAATAGATTCACGAGTACTTCAGCAGCACATGTGCCTCCCAGCTGCTGCGCTGGATTTATATATGGAACAGACATTCATGTCAAGGACCTTGTCCCATTATTCAGCTATGGAATGCTCCATCACATTTTAATTGCCGGTGCTTTATTAGCATGTAGATTCCCGTTCAATGACAGGGACATTCCAGTCGTCGCAATGGACTCGGCTCCTTTGCATCAATATGACACTGTGATGAGTTCAGACTGCTGCATCTCAGCAAATACATGATAATAGTGTCATTCTTTGGAGCTTGACAGCACAAACACTGAGTGGGAAAATGAGGAATAGAAACTGAAGCCTCAAACAGAGGAAAGGAAGAAGAATAGTTAAACATCCACAAATGTTCATTTTCTACATTATATGCAGGTTTAGACTCAGTAAAACCATAATAAGTACGGGAACCGCAGTATCCTGTCACACACTGAGCTCCTGGAACCACCAGTGAGGTGTCCACAAATAGCCAAACCCCAGTGATCCAGTGCTGTGGCAGCGTCAGTGCCCGGTGGGGCTGCTGCAGCGAGTCCACTCGTTTGATGAGTTCACGTCACCGTGACATGCTGGCCGAGGAGCGATGGAGCGACAGACGGTCACACTGATGCACGGTGACAGTGTGGCCATGTCCAAGAGTTCTAAGACATACGTGTTATATTTTTTAAAAAAAAACACACACAAATGTCTTTTCTCGTGACAGACATGGCAGTCGAACCCCAGTCCAGTAAAAAAAAAAAAAAAAAAAAACACTGTCTCAGCGCATTTCATGTGTTGAATTCACATCGCTGTGACACGACTGTCACCATCAGAAATGGATCACAGACACAACAATGACTGGAGACGACTGCCAGGCTCCAAAGCTTCTGGTACATGCACATCCACAAACATTTCAAACATATGAAAGACGTGTCCTCCAACCGGAGGGGGAAGATGAACTTGTATTTGTCAGTTGGAAGCAGCATTATCCATCCGACTCTGATGTTAAACCAGAGCTCCTTTCGCTCTGGATGCTCCATGAACCTGACTTGTACATGATTCACCCCCACTCTCTTCTGCTCTGACAGTAAATTAGTGCTATAACAGAGAAGAAGCCTGGAACTTTTGCACACTGGACTAGTTTTTGCAATAACCACGTTGTGGTTGAAGCCCGACTCTGCTTCAGGAGTCACACTGTGTCTGGGGGCTTCCTGCTTGGATGCTCCAGTCAGCGCTGGAGGTCCTGGATCAGCGAGGAGGAGGAGGAGGAGGAGGATGATGACGTAGAGATTCACAGGGTGGCTAAAACGGTTTGAGAAACAATGTTGTGTACATCTGGGACAAGGACTGTGTGTGTGTGTGTGTGTGTGTGTGTGGGGGGGGGGGTTATCTAACAGAAAGTCTCAGAGGTGTGTGTGCATGTTTTCAGTGATAACAGCCAGAAATAAACAAGTGATACTTTTATCCAAGAAAAATCAGCGTTCCAGAATCTTCTTTGTGCAGCACTTCATAAATGACAGTGCAAGCACACTAACTGTAGACTACACACACACACACACACACACACACACACACAGTCACACACACACCCCCAGGCCCTGTACCAAAGCCAGACATTTATTGGCTTGTTATGAATGAACGAAAGACGAAATGACACAGGACCGGGAAGGGGAGTGAGGAGGAGAGGAGCTAAATGACGACGGTTCCCGTACGAATCAGGTCACAGAAAGCAGCAGCCAAAAGAATATGAAGTCAAACGGAGAATGAATCAGAAATCACAGAGGGACGTGTTGAGAGAGCACGAGCACCAGAGAGTGTTTGTTTTGCTTAATGATCACACCATCTGCTCGCTATTTACTCAGACTGTCCCAGGTTCAGTGGAGGAGACAGACGCCGCTCCGGAGAGGTGACACAGTCCTCTCACAGCGACTGCCGGTTGCTCTCTTTCTGTCACCCAGTGAATCATTTACATGAGATATTGTTGGCGAGGGGGAGGTGAGAGGAGGCAGACGCACAGCGCATCTGAGCGGGGAATTTAACCACTCCAACGCAGCGAGGTCTGTGATGAGCATGAAAGAAAAGGCATCGCGTGAAATGTGGATGCTCCTTCGAGTGTCATCATACAAGACCGGGAAATGTTTTAATCGACGGTTATTTTGCAGACTCACACAAAGCTACTTTGTCCCTGACGGGCTATTTTTTCACTCTGATTCAGGTGAGAGATTGTCTCCACTTGGTTGAAACTACGCAGCAGCAGCAGCAGCAGCAGCAGCAGCAGCAGCAGAGAAGAACACACAGCTGTCGTCCAGGGTGTTACCTGACATTCACCTGTTAACAGCTGGAACAGCTGGATCAATAAGATCAATAAGTTCAGACTCAGATGGATGTTCTGTCTGAGTGAGCAGTCTGTCCTCGTTCTTCTGAATTCATCCTCTGTCAAACTGACGCTCAGTCACCAGCAGCTCTTCTCTCTGTCTCCCACCTTGTTAAAAATTGCGATTTATTCCCTAAAAAGCAGCTGGATAAGTCGAACATACACGCTCCAGTCCTCATCCTGATCCCCGCTGAACTGACTGAAGACCAACGTCAACGCTTCAAGGCAAATTCCTCTTCATAATCCTGCAGTGAACTCTCCATCCTATTTTTGGGAAAGTGTTCTCCCCCTATGACAGCTAGATCTTCTCCACCTCCTAAAGTCCATTTCAACCATTCAAGTATACAAACACACTGACAACGTCCAACCAAGATGATTCATATTAAATCCGGATCAATAGAATCAATAACCAACCAACACTGATAGAACACTGAAAATAGCACACATGTTGGCGCAAAATGGAATTTGCACAGTTCAGAAGCCCGGGATGAACATATTTCAGCCGCTGACACCCACCTCTTTGACCTCCAGCAGCCGTCCTGGGTACTGAGTCTTGGCCCGCCGAGCTGCAGCTGGGGACTTGTGGTGGGTGATGGTGACAATGTTCCCGGGTGAAGCCGAGTGGCCCAAGTGTCTCTGAGAACCCGGGGATGAAGATGGAGTCAGGTGGGGAAGGAGGGAGAAGCTACGGGTCCGACCGGAGGACGAGGAGCCCTGGGAGAGGGAGGGGATGACAGAAAGACTAGTGAGAGGAGAACGAGTGACATGATGAGGGGACAGTGGTTGGCAGAGCCCCTTTTCACAGCGGGACCTTCTCAGTAACACTCAAAAAGACGTCACAGTCTTCTGTTTAGTGATAAAACCAGTTCTTGCTCTCAACCAGTGACCTTCACACCACAGACAACAGCGGCCCAAATCTGATTTCTGGGCCGATAACAAAAACAAGCATGACAGACACACCTTATGACTGGGACATCGTTTTAAAATCCATACGCACGTGCTGCCTTGTGTAGCATACCTGGTTACTTCCGTAAACATAGCGCGCTGCGTGTGATGCCGCGTATTCGGGTACATTCAGGTCTGTGGACTGTTCACACTGGAACTGAGCATTAAGACCAGCAGCGTGAACCTGTGTGTTTAGGTCTGAAGAAGCTGTCGAAAAACGTGAAACATGACTATGAAGCAATTGAGAAATTGGCAAATTATGTCAGTGTATGTAGGCCAGATGTTCCATAAAACATTAAACAAAGATGAACATTAAAAAAGCAAACTAGCACAGCTGTCACGCTGTGAGCTGAGCACAAATAAAATAGTTTGCATGCAGACAATGTTCCTCCCACCAGAAGCTGCCGACTTCAACCGGTGGCGCCGCGGAAAAGTGAGCTGTATAAAAAGGTAAGTTGTGTTTGTGTTGTTGTGTTTTCAGGCTCTTTGCACCACAGTTCATGTCACATCACATTTGTCATTCGGATGCGTCCTTCCCTTCCCCTCTGCGCACACGGGCAGCGATGTCAGACTCTTTTCTGTCTTTACTCCCCATTCGTTTCTGGAGGAGCAGGGAGAACTGAGAGGGAAACAGCCAACGCTCTCTGTAGTGTGCTGCCGGTGGAAATCAAATGAACTCATCCTTGTTTGTTTCACACATTTGTGTAGATTTGATTACACAATGCAAGTGAAAAGTAAAACCGCCATTTTGTTCATACCAAGAGAACATCTTAACATTATCCCCGGATCTCCTCCCTTGTAATTACATGTATCCACACATGAAAGGGAGTTAGTTATTTGAGGTAGGTCCTAATGTGATCAGTCTGGCAGGAAATAATCAGCTTACAGGGGAGCACACGGTTGTATTGTGCAAAGACGAGCCATGAGTCAGCAGAAAAAAAAGCGACAGCATTTAGGAGCGAGAAATGAAAGACGTGCTGAGGTTATTTCTTCCATAACTGGCCCAAAGCCCCAAGCATTTTAATAAAGGAGGGAAGGTGTCGAATCAGGAAGAGGAGGGAGGAGCAGCGAAGGAAGGAATAAGGAACCTCTGAAATGTGGTGACTGGAGTGAATGAAGCAGAGGTTTAGTGGCTCAGGCGCTGGATCGATACACATCACACACAGTTGGACATGTCCAGCGCTTTGATGAGACCGAGCAGATGAGACTCACGCCCGTCATATTCACCCTTGCAGTCCGAGTATAACACAGCGTAATGGGAATGTACGGGTTGTGCACACTGCCTGACAGACTTAGCCCAGGGAATACAACTCCACTGCAACGGAACCGTGGGCGGACTTGGCCCCGCTTGGAGCTACGTGGGTGGATGGTTCAGAGGCCAGGTCCTGAGTTCTGATCTGTCATGTGTTCACCACATGAGGACATTAAACATAAACTAATTATTACCAATGCCGATCCAGTCATTATACCAGGGTCAACACTACAGTGATCATGTCAGTATGAACGTATCAGTGGGAATACGACACCTGACTGGATCTGTTTCAGGCCCAGCAGTAAAAAAAATATCTGGACTAAGACGCTGAAATGTTTCTCTACATGTTACATTGACCCCTATATAAAATATAACTACTACTTTTACTACTGAAGAGAGGTAGACTTTAGAACGACAGGTTTACTTTCAGTCCCCAGTCCAGAAAGTCCACTGTGTTACTGGTCGATACAGAGTCAGATTGGTTTTTATGCTCTGGAACTTCCAGTTGCCGTACAGTACTGTTGACTGTGTGTCGACACAGTCAACAAAATGAGGATATGTTGTGAATGAGAAAGATAAAATGAAGTAAGATATACAGGGAACAAAAAAAAGTAATAGATAATAATAATAATAATAATAATACACAACAGGACAGCAATAAATGAGAAAAAAAGACCATAAAGTGCTGTGAGAGGATGTGAGCCAGAAAAGATCTCTATGGAGGACGTGCTCACAACTCACTGTGAGAAATAACAATAATAATCATCAGAATAATAATATTGAGAGTGAGAGTCTGAGCTAAAACTATGGAAACCACATGAGTTTAGCATTGAAGTAACACCGGCTACAGCCAGCTACCTGCAAAGCTCAGCTGGGGTTGGGAAAAAAAAAAGGCACCAGATATACGACCTCAGCGACTCCACCAGCTGAGAACGCTGACAGAACAGTGGTGCTGCAGAGAATGAGGTCAAACGCTGGTGGGTCGACCTATTCAGCCAGATCTCGCTCATTTATTCCATGATCCACATCAGCCGACTGATTTCAAACTGTCTTTAAAACCTAAACCATTAAAAGTAGAGAGAGTGAGAGTGAGAAATGTATTTGCGACATCCATGAAGGTCAAACGATATGAAGCACGCCTTCATTTACTCACTTAAAATGGGCAAAATGTTTCTTTGTCTGTAATAATCAAAGTTGCAACGGCTTCTCTGCTAGAGAGATTTGTTATCAGCGACATAGCTGCGTCTCCGCTGTTATGCGAGGGCAGAGCCGATGTGGATCTGAGAGAGAACGATCAGGTCGCTGCAGAGGGTACAATAAAGCTGCCGCCATCCAAAGCAGAGCCCTCAGGCAGAGAACAGGAACAGCTGCAGCCAGCAGACTGAAGAAGAGACCTTCATCCTCTGTCTGAGTGCTTTTCTCACTTTACATTTCTCCAGCTGTGGAGCAGTTGGAGGAGCTACGACTTAAGACTGGGTGAGTCGTCGATGAGGCTGTAATGTTTACATGTTCAAAAGACTCAAGAAAGACATAAACAGCAGCTATCAACGAGAAGGTCAGCTCCACCACAGCACAGATGTGATGAAATGAAACAATCATGAAAGTCTGTGTGTGTGTGTGTGTGTGTGGTGACTCACCAGCACCTCTTGTCCGCCTCCTGCTTCTTCTACACTCAAGTGCTCATCAGATCCCTTCAACTTCCTCACCTGGAGCCCAAACATACAAAGTAAAATGACAAATTCAAGGAAATGCAAAGAGTTTTTCACTGCACAAAGACACTAAACAGTCTGACGAGAGAAAAGGTGACAAATATTAATATTTTTGGTGCAGATGTTTTTAAGAAATCCATTTCAACCAGCCACGACACTTTTGTTTTCTTGTCGTTACCCTCCACAACAGCTGGTGGCGCCATCGTATGAGTCACCTGAATTATTTCGCTTTTTTTTATCCAGGAGATGCTGCATGACATGCAAATACACAATATACAATTGTGCACATTTATACCTAATACACACCGTCTTCAAACAATCATCAATCAGTAAGCAAGAAACTACCATCCATCATGAGACAGAGACACGTATTCACAGCGTCCCCAAAGCTTTGGCTTGTTCAGCTGCAGCATAGACTTCCATTTACAACTTTGAAACCAAAGAAAGAAAGAAAAAAAAAGATTATTTCTCTGCTTCACGCACTGCTGAGCTCCACACTGTCACAACCTGCAGTGGAGCTCCACCAGGAGGTCTGCAGCAAACTTCATTCTCCACTGTATCAGCCAAGAGGGGAAACACCCTACAGAGATACGGACTAATCCCTCCATACCCAAATATTAATCCATGTATAAAAAGAGTTGTAGTTGACAGAGGAAGCTGCTGCTGCGCCTAATACAGCGACCACCGATGTTCCTCTGCAATCTCCTCCTCCACGGATGTTACCATATTTCACTAAGCCGTCTTTCGGTGGAAAAATATTCTTACAGACATACATTCTATTTACAGCCATGGATTCGTTCTTCAGCTTCAGCTTCCAGGGACTTGAACTTTCAATGAATACTCTCTTCATGCACTCTTAAAACTTTTTTTTTTTTTTGAGAAGGCCCATTTTAAAGACAATGAAACTTAACTGAGAAAGGTTTAGGAAAATGACAGGAAACACTTAGAGGAGAAGAGGAAAGACCAACAGAGGATGACATAACATGGATGCTCCTTCTGCTGCAGGTCTCAACAAGGTTCACTTGTTGAAAGAACTGTTTTTTCAGATACTGCTGAACTCATAAACCAGAGTTTACATCAACAGGAATCTCTGAAACCTCAAAGCTTTGTGATCCTGCGAACTGCGCGCCAGGAGCTGTGTATTTTACCTTGGCACTGCTGTCAGAATGACGTCTGGCACACGCTTGGAGTTGACTGATCCAAAACTGCTGCTCCTTGGCATCGGAGGCTGCATAGACACAGACAACAGAAGTAGATTCAATCACAGGCCCTCACAATAAATCCTCATATGAGTTCATGGCGAGGTCAGCGGGCAGCCCACCATAGAGACGCTGGCTGGAAACACTGACGGGACCGTTCAGATAATACTCATTTACCGGTAGGTCTTTTCACTCTCTATAAATCTACAATTACGTGACTCCGAATATACCAGGACAAATAAAAACAACCACAAAAATCTGGTCATACAAATGTTTTTGAAGTGTTTTAAACACACATAGACACAGCATTTTAATTACTTTTTTATCTGGTCTATAAAATGTAGGAAACCTAGAAAATAACAACATAAAAACCATATTAAAATGACAATTTCCAAAGGTGACTCCACCATGGTGGCAAAACTATCTTGAAAGTAAAAGCGGCTGATTTGCTAAAAGAAACAATAATAAGTAATAAAATTACAACAATTAATCGATAAGAAGCCTCAGAAATATTTTTTTCAAATGGAAGTTAAGGGGTTCAGGGTGGAAAACAGCCAACAGCGGGAATTTAAATTCAACTTTGGACGGTATTAACTTGTGAAATATTCAGACTGGGGGTGAACAGAGCTTCTTACGAGTGAAGTCGACCTAAATTCAACAGTCGGTACTCAAGCATTCAAAAAAGATTTCGATCCACTTTAGCAACTCGATTCTGCATTCTTGCTTGTTGTCGAACAGAGAAAATAAAGACTGGTATGAGACACAGAGAAACATTTACAGCCCAGCCCAGAACAAGCTGCAGCTCCCCAGCTGAAAAGATTCTGACCCTGGCCCAGGTCACACTGGATCCTTCTGATCCCATTTCCTGTTGTGACGGGGCTGATAACACTGACGCAAAAAGATGGAAGATCCGCCAGGTGTGCTGGTCTGTCTGGAAACTAAGGTGTTTTCTAACACTGGGATGTTTGATGCTGGCCGATTGTCACGTTCTTCACACCACTTCTAAACAGCATCTGCAGTCTAAAAGGGGACGGTCATCCTGCTGAGAGTCCACGGCCGCGAATGTTATTGTCACAGCAACATAGTTCGGACATATGTCAAAGTAACATCGGCCCACAATGGAGGTGTCGTCGACACACGGACACTGGTGGTTTGTGTGATTGTCATGGGAACACATCGGAGCATCCTTGCAGAACACCAAAACAGGAATGGGACACCCTCCAAGCCTCCATGGCCCATCACAGGGGGAGGAAAACAAACATTCATTTACAGATCATCACTGAGATACTTCTCAGGTCTGTAGAACAGGATTAATTCTCCTCCAGACTACTACAACCTGCTGGTGCTCTCTCCCCCGACGAAGTCTGTTCAGACAGGCAGAACTGAGCCGAGCTCCATATATTTTCCACTGAGAAACAATGGAGCAGAAAAAGCACTGAAGCTTATCTATGTACAGACAGAATAACAACCTCTTTCAGACTGTAATGACTTATCTAGCCACTTGGGAGCAGCAGAAACAAGCTGTAAGAGAAACACTGACATATTAGAAGCAGTTTATGATGAACCTGTTTGCAGACAGATGCAGCTGAATTTACATTTGTGGTTATTCTATCAATTTAAATCTACATTCACTTACAGCCGACTGTGAAAAATAGGTCTGTTCAGCTGCTAAATGTGTTTCATAGATTCTGAAAACAACGTGATCCGAGCAGTATGATTAAAAGCTGCACACTTGACAACTGAACCCTGAAGAAAACTATGAGCTAAAAGAAGTCAAATCAACTGTGAACATATTAAAAATGAAACCCAAAAAACATTATTTAAACTGTTATAGCCTGTTACATAATGAATTGAATATCTTCACCCATGCTAAAACAAGAGAACAAGTTGCTTCTCAACTTACTGAAGCACTGAACAAAGTATCAGTCCGGGCTTTGTTGACAACGCGGAATTTACATTTTCTGAAAGCAGCAGTGTCCGTATTAATGTCTGGATGATGTCAGATGAGCATTGGATGAATAAGGAACTGTATTACTGAACTGAAAGTCGTTTTTAACAGTCGCAGAAGGTTTGTGATCTGTCGCATGACACGGTGATGGTTATTTCCATGCACACAGAGTGAGTCAATTTGCACTTGTCAATCATTTGCACGGACATCTGCTCCAGCCGAGGGAACGTCTCCACAGGACCCCACCGAGTGGAGATGAGAGAAAATGAGACATTCACAAAATCATTCCCACAGCATTCAAGGTGAAGACATACTGGAACAGAGACCTCTCCCCACAGTCCCAGCTGCTGAGCGAGTGCTGCCTCACATCCAAATCGTCCATCACGCACTTCATACTCAAAGATAATTAGTTTTATTGAGCAGAGGAACATGCACCTGTTTGTGCGGTGATGAACATGCTGCTTTGCTCAGCACGGAATGTGCTGTTCTTATTCAGAGCTACGATAATGGGGAAGAATCCGGAACCTGGTTTCTATCGCAAGAGCCACAGACGATGAATACACCTGAAACTGAAGAGACTAAACAGCAGCAGACGCCCCCACGGTTTGTGTGCCGTCTTTAAATAGCAACATCCATCCAGGAGACACGGCGGATTCTTCTTGGAATCTGTTGAGAACACACAAACCGTCTCAACCCGTCACAAATACTGTTGAAACTTGAACCTAAACGTCATCTGATCATGTGATTGACTACGTTTGCTGTATGTTTTGCATCTGCACGGCCTCAGGAGAATTAAAGAAACGACCGTGGGATCGTTGCTACGACTTTGTTGTTGTTGTTGTTGTTGTTGTGCTTTCACCACCTCCCGTTTACATCCACCATATGTTCATGAACTTCTATCTCTGCTTGGAACAAAGTGACATTTTCTGATTGGGTGTCGGAGCATTCACACGTGAATAAATCCCTGATGCCCTTCACCTTTTGCTCAGCAGCAAAGCACCAAGCTCTTCAGCCTCTGTCCGATAAGGAAATACTCCCTTTGCCCTCCTCTGATTTGGCTCCTTTGGCTCGGACTCAGACGAAACCCTCAAGCTGTTCGATATCACATGTGAGTCCTTTCATGGATGAAATTACCAGTTCTTACATTCGTGGGGAAATGTAGACGGGTGGTCAGTTGCTGCACAGCAACCCCCCCAGGGAGCGGCGGTATTAGCTACAGGATCTGAGTCTCCTGGATCTTCTTACAGCAGTTAGCGATAATGAAAGCTATTCTTTTGGACGCAGGCATTCAGGGATATGATGATGATGTGCAAGGACAGCTTCAGCTTGGAAGACTGGAAAATGACTCCCCAAATTTGGCTTTCAGGTGGTTCCCATGGTAACAAATGTCAGATCTCTGTCCTTTTGCAGTGCAATTCATAAAATCAGTCCCCTCCATGTAGGTGGATGTGACCGAGGTCTTTCTTCATTATCTCCACAGACTTCAAACACAGCCTGGAGGATATTTCCTCTTTCCCAGCTGTGCTTTGGGCAATTCGAAGAGAGGTCCTCTCCCTTTGAGGAAAAATCAAAGTTTTTGTCGGATAAAGATCCCGATTAAGTGATTGGCGAGACATTAAACTATGCCAATAAACCTGTGGGCCACCGTAGGAACATGCTAAGAGAGGCTTGATGTGAACTTCAAAGTAGAACTTCAACACTACATGGGTTCTTTCTAAGGCTCTTTTGTGTTTCAGTTGATCGTATAAACCTCTTCAAAGTGTTTGTTTGGCAGAGCAGCATTAAAAGACCTTTATCCTCTCAATGGTCTTGTTGATGCTTCTCGAATCTCACCAAGACTGGAAATGGAAAGACGTGTGCCTGTGAGCTCAGTGGGATCATTGTTTCCTTTTCTCTCAATGCACAAGGATCACAGAGTTATTCGGGGAATATAGGCCAAGTTATTCTGATATCCTCCCCCTTGAGAGTCTAGGGGGCATTCCGGCAGCTCAGTAAAACAGAGCCTCTGTCCTGCTTGAGCGATCACAGGTCACGGAAAGCGAAGGCCTTCAGCACAATGACCAGACTCTTTGTCTGGAACTGGGTTTTAAAGAGGGATTTCATGTCAGCGTGGGTTCGCTCATTCACTGGTCCAACATGTATGACAACACATGCATGTGATGTGCAAGGCACAAATGTATTTCAGGTTTTTTCCCCTATTACAGAATTACAACCCAAGCATGAAGTTACTCATATTTATCTCGTAATTCTGCGACAGTAACTCATAATTCGGTCGTGGAATTAAGAGTTATGTATCTCGTTACTGATCGTTTTTTTATTTTCAAATGAAAATTGAAACTGCAGCATCTAGCTGTATCTAACTGTGATGTGTCCTTGTGTAAGACGCTGAACCTCAGATTGCTCTATCCAATGGATCTGTGCTCCTGGTGTCACCTTGCACACAACATCGGTGTTTGATTATGTGTGTATGTGGAAAATTAAGTTTGTGAGAGGTTAATTAATGCACGCCAGCTACCAGTTGTAGCTGCTGAACCTGAGATGGACGAGAAAGACAATGAACTCTTTGTAGGTTTATCAGCAGCACCGCTCACATTCCACAAAGTCAGTTAATCCATTGACGATACAGCAGCTTTTGATAACAAGGTCATTCACAGAAAGTGCACACACAATCCCTTTGTCAAAGCACCACAGAAACACACACTGCTCTCAGTGTACTGTACAGGCAGGCTGAGCTCATGTGGCGTCGTACCTCTGAGTTTGTACAGCTCCCCGTTGACAGAGTTTACAATAAACATGTGTGGCGCCTCATCACTGGGGGTTACCGTGGCACCGATCAGGGGCAAGGACCCACGGGGCTTCTGGCTCTTCCCCTGTTCGTTGACGTAGTACAGCAGCAGTCCGGACTCTGGATCTAACACAAAGTACCTGGAAGAGACGGATGAAAAGCAAAGTAAGAGGTTAGAAGACTGAATCAGAGCGAACGCAGGGAGAGAATAGGAAAAAAATAAGGTGACTGGTGACTATGATCATCATCATAACAGTTTGTGAAGTAGTATTGTGTCTCGCAAACACCATCCAAGATGGACGATGGGTGAGTTGATTCATCCGTGTATAAGGCAGGAAAGGGAAGAATAACATCACTGTAAATGCTAGCTGACACCATCGTCTTTGAATTACTTGTCACACAGATTTGTCCGGAGAGCGATGTGAACAAGTGAAAGAGGTCTGTCACAAAATCACACATCCTCCTTAAATATCCCGTGGATGTCTGCAGGCTGATTATGGTCCTTCTGTTTAGGATTGGCCTCATCGGCATCAAGCAGCTCTGTTCAACATATCGAAGGTGTGGTCATCCTGACAAGCGGAGTGAAATGTAAACCCACATTTTGTCTCTTTGTGTTTATCGAATCATATCCAATCTCTCCTTCACTCAGCGCTTGCCAGGAGATTGAAAACCGGCAAGACACATCACATAAAGACACAGACACATTTAATTTCCTGTCCATGTCTGCTGCATCACGTTCCTCTGGTTCCACAGCTCAACATAGACCAGAGAGTCACTGAGTGTCCATGTTTGTACACACTTAGCTGGACAAACAGCAGCTGAGTTTGGACCAGAATTGTCCTCAGATTGTCTGTGGTTTAGTCAAGATTTATGCTAAAATATATTTTACCCAACTGTACTCAAAATCCCTGTTCGGGGTCAACCTTCAAACCAGGTTTAATTTGACTTATTCACATAATTTCCTGTTAATCCCCATGGAAAGTTCTCAAATTCACAGAAATTTGCAACTCTAAACCAAACTGAATCCTTTACGTGACACCTTTTCTCAGGAAGCCTGCAGAGTTCCCCGGAGAGCATGTGGTGTGGACTGCCAACTGGAAATTGATCCAATTCCAAGGTCTAGCCTCCCTTCTATCAGGAGAGCCAGTGATTTATGTTGACCACAGTCGACCAGGGAACAATCTGCCTGCGTCAGTTTTTATCCAGCCCTCCTTTTCTCGCCCTAACACACACACACACACACACACACACACACACACACACACACTATGTACTGTACATAAAGTCTAATCCCATGTTAAGTCAGCAGAGTGGAGGCTGTTACCACTGACCCCTGCAGGCAGTCTTGCCTGTGCAGCTGTACTACGATACAGACCTTTAACATGAC
Organism: Aeoliscus strigatus; assembly: GCA_901007665.1. Classification (NCBI taxonomy): domain Eukaryota; kingdom Metazoa; phylum Chordata; class Actinopteri; order Syngnathiformes; family Centriscidae; genus Aeoliscus; species Aeoliscus strigatus. The sequence goes on from CAAKHB010002637.1 coordinate 21,633, forward strand.
GGATGGTGCTGGATAATAGACCTTGGGCCTCACGCGTCACAACAGTCCTGAAAACGCAGAAGCTGTGAGATCACAGGCTTGAGGCTACAAGGGACCTTGTCACCTTGGGAAGCGAAGTGGGCCAAATGAAACGTGTCACCACATAATCACTGAAATACACTTGACAGATGAAATAATTGTTTTTTTTCATGTTTCACATACCTGATTCTTTGTGTATGTTTGTCATTCTGAAAAGCATTGTAGTGTAGTAGTAGTAGTCAAATACTACCACTGGCTTACAATAAGTTTGACCCACTAGTGGTTTGTGCCGACTACAACAATAACATTTGTGACATCCAGCAGAAACATGAGCACAGTTCACTCCATAGGACAAATTACTGCAGTTACTGCCCATTAATGGATTCCTGGAAGCTTTTTGTTCTCAAGGAGCCACTTGCTGGACTCACTTCATAAAAAAAAGTATTTCTAAAAAAAACTAGAGCACATCAATCATCCTACAATCATTCCTCTTCACCCCAAATGTTGAAGACCAGACAATGATCATATAACTTTAATTCTCAGCTACAAACATGTAAATCAGATGCTGTTACGACTCTAAGACAGACATCACATACAGACACAGGAAATTCTTAGCTCCAGATTTCTCTCCCTCATCTCTGCCAGTGACACCCACCTGAGCCGCATTTACCCCAACTCACAGCTTTGATCAAAGCAGCGCAGCACGCACACACAGACAAACGCACACACACACACACACACACACACACACGTGGATATGGAGGTATCACTGCAGATCCAGCAACATGGCACCTCTGAACATTTATACAACAAAACAGGCAGGATGGGATTTTAATACCAGCAATATTCAACAATGTGTGGTTTGCGACTGCAGTTTGAAAATATATCTGAACCAACAAGATTCCTAGGTGGATCCTCATGAAGGCTTGAACTCAAAGACGTCAGAACATACCACAAGTCAAACAGCCTCGAAAAGAAGAGCATCCTCTCAAGTGACATTGGTGTATGGAGCCGGTACGTCTTCAAATGTGGAATAGGCTTTATAGAGAGGGACATGTCATTGTTAAAGGAGAAGCTTCTTTTTTACCATGTGGGTTTTGTTTTGTGTCTGTGACCATGGTCTCTAGCAGTCATGTGGAAAATGCACTCATTGTTTAGCTGCAATGAAATATGACGGGACGTGAATTTCTACGTGAGACGGACAGATTGTAAGAAACATATCTCTATTGAGAAAACAAGTGAAATGGGTGGACGTGACATTTTTACTTGGGATCTTGGAACTTGGGAGTAGGTTCCATTTTCCATTGCTGCCAGTGGGTGAACAGCTCTAGAGAGAGACAGTCATGTTAACTAACTGAACTCCATCATTTATGTATACAAATATGCATAAGGACTGCAAACTCTAACACACACATGCACAGCTCCCACACAGCTTTAACAACCCTTCCCCCTGACACATGGCCACCCACACAATACCAGATTTAGCTCCACTCGGGTCTCCTCACCCCGACACAGCTTGTCAAACACACACTCTGTCTAGTCCACGAGTTTCACACTGGAATATGAATATGTCTTTTATTACTCAAACCCCGGCCTGCCTGAAATGTCTGTTCATTACATTTAACATTTAACATTTCAGCCACAGCCACAAATCGACTAAATGTAAAACAGAATCTGGGAAAGAATTGATCCTCACACAGGTTCAGCGATCACTAGAAGACTGAAACATCCCCTCAAAGAAAAAACAAGCTCACTGCATACTCCCATTCCTCCTAATGACATGAGAATTTACTTTGCTTTTGATTGGTGGCCCCTCACTTTCACCTTTTGAGCGTGTCTTGTTTTACCCAGGAGGAGTCTCACAGACGAGCTCTCCAGTGAGTTCCTAACAAGAAGCAGTACTGTGCATCATCTACCTGCCATTCTAATCGGAGAGCAGGGAGCAACTCTTCTTCCTCTCCGCCTCCACCTCCCTCAGCCCACCCTCTGTTTGTCCCCACCCTCTCACACAGGCTGGCTTTCAGCCCAGATCATACACTTCACCATCTACCTCTTCTCTGCAGCACTGCTACAGCAACAATTCAAAACTCATGAGCACACGATGTTCAAAAAAAAATCCACATCACACCAAACCTTCAAAGAAGAACGCCTCCATAATTTAAGTCAGTTCTACAGAAGCAGCAAACAGGAGACTGTTAAGAAAGCATACATCTGGAAACTCTCTAAATCAAAAACAGATGTTTAATGTTTGGTTCACAACAATGAGTGCAGGCTTGAGTAACAAGCATCTCATGAAATTTCTCATTCTTTCAGTATTCATCTTAGCTGAGTAAATCAAAAAGGGGCAGGGAGTGAACCCATAAATGCTGCATGAGACACAGTCACACAACAACACACTGCTGGGATTGCCACAGTTGTTGCTGAGCTGTACTTCATTATGAGAGTGGCTGCAGAGCTTCAGGACAAGTACGAATAAAGCAAAGACCTTGGAAACAACAGTTTCAAGCCATGACAGAAGCCAATCAGGAAATATTAGCAACCGCATCAACGCGCAAACACATAGAGAGACAATCACGATTTTAACTGTGGAAACACACAAAGGGGTTGGTGTCACCTGACTTTGTGCTGAATCCCAAAATTTAGGCAGATTACTGGGTACACATCCATTAAATAAAGCAACCTTGCTCCAATAAAGACAGAGGTATAAAATGGACAGATGAACCCAACTGAACCTCTGTGGGAGATTTTTAACACGTTTGACAGCGCCATCATCACACATCTTTTGGTGGAAGGTCTGTGGCGAACACCTCATTAGATGGTGGTGAAACAGGTGCTCAACTTCTAGAGGCATCGTCCATTTGTCCATCGTATACTGAGCAACATTTCAACACTTCAGGATTTCATTCCAGTGGATGGATTTTAAATTGATTTGATAGTTTAATGTGGATTTATGCATGTATCCTTTACCTGAAAACCTCCTGCTGGGTTTAAGTTCTGATACGAAGACATTTGACTTTTCTAGGAGATTAGGGGAATTAGAAATAAAATGTCAAGGATGTTTATTCTTAAAAGTTTGTAAATTAATTTAAAAAATGTGTGTGATGTGATGACAGTTTTATGAATTATTGTTAGAATATTCCTTTTCAGCCTTTTTAATTTATCCTCTGATTGTATGTTTATCATTACATTGATGTTTTATAGTGTCAGAATAGAAAAGGTATTCCAGTAAGGAGCTGGAACTGTAAAATTGTTTTCAATATCCAGTAGGTTAATAAACCATTTTTACAAAGACAAGGTTTTTGTGTCTAACCAACAATCCAAAAATGCTTTTGAAAAATGAATCTTTGTTTTTCCAAGTGACAAGACAAAATAGTTTCCGTCAGCTGTTAATAGAACAACAGGCCTTAAAACAGCTTCAGATTTTCAGGAAAAAAATCCAACACAGGAGACTGTGTTGGATTTTTACCAAGAAATACATCTGACTCTGCAAATATCAGTGGATGTTTGTCTGATAATAATCAGCAGGGTCATTTCCTCC
>CAAKHB010002638.1:3752-15037 GCA_901007665.1 Aeoliscus strigatus
ACAACAAGAGTCTATGTGTTAAAACATCTGGAGCCTAAAGCATTAATAAAAATCCATAGAGAAAAAAATAATTATTTTTATGGTGGAAAATGGAAAACTGAATTCTTTGATTCATACATGAGAAAGCTATCCCACTTAAATATATATACATCACACACACACACACACACACACACACAGTGGTTACGGAAAGTATTCAGACCCCTTTTTCTCTCTGACTCTCTGTGTCATTGCAGCCTTTTGCCAACATCAAAAAAGTGCATTTTTCAAAAACAGAAATGTAGAATTTTTTTGCAAATTTCTTTAAAAAGAAAATTTTTAATTTTGCTAATTATTTAAATAAAGTGCTAAATGTGATACAATATTTGGCACTTTGGGCTCTGAACAAGAAAAAAACATACCCGTAGTTGGGTAAATTCTCCCACCTGCAACCAGTCCAAGGGTGCATGAGTGACCCTCTATCTGATGTGCCTCCACCATCCTTGACCTTCATCTGGCCACCCCAAACATCAGAAACTTTCTGGCTTCTTTCTGCTCACAATCATATTATCTTTCCAGGAGACACTGGCTGGGAGGTGCAGAACTGCCTCATTGTGTTGACAGATCACAAAAAACTTTCCCTACCTGCTCTTAGCTCAATGACTTAACTCCATCAAGACAAATGTACTCTCTTCTTGGGCAGGTTCTGATTCACTCTCTCTTGTTGGCCTAAAAACCTCCTGAATTACTGTGCCATACATTGAGGAAAATCTACTCTGCCCATCTCTCCTCCCACCTGTTTCGTAACGCAGTGGAAGATGGAGGACACCGTCATCAAATTCAGCCTGACCCAGGTCCCAGCTGTTGTTTGTTCTATTCCTTTGTGCTCTGGTGGGGACACTATTCTACAGTAGCCTGCATTCTGGAATCCACAGAATGCTCAACTTCATTCGTGAGAGTTTTGGTTGGCCAACCATTTCTCAGGGCACCAGAGCATTTGTCCTGTGCTGCCCGTATTCGTAGGAGGCCATACCACCAGGCTCCAGCTGCGCTGCTACTCCCTCTTCCTATATGTGTGTGTCCATGATCCCATATCACTGTGTTTTATCACTCCTCTACCACCAGCACAAGGTAACACATTCAACCAGGTACATCAGGCCTAATAAAATAAATTTTGAATCAGTCCTGCTTTTGGCTTATAGCTGGACTTCTGGTTTACTTGAAGACATTTCGCCACTCATCCGAGAAGCTTCTTCAGTTCTGAACTGACTAGTGGGGAATCCTGCTACTAATATTAAATTGGGTCGTTACTTCACACCTTTTGGCTTGATCTTCTCCCAGCTCTCAAGGTCCAACCTGTAATTCACGTTTCCCTGCTGAAACTGGTTTCTACAAGTCCAAAATAGCTAGCTGAAATTAAATTAATCAGGAAATGCATAAATGATTTTATTCTATGACATGTCAATATGATCAGGGTGCAAGTACTCTATAGGTCGCCTACAAGGTCTCAGCCCATGACTGTGTGCTGTTTTTCCACTGTTTTTCCTTCCTATTTTCACCTTTTCTCCCCTGCCATAATTCATATGGTTGCTTAAGGGCATAGCATTTAGTGCAATCTGCATTGATTAAATGCTGTTACATGACACACTAAAATCATAACATATTGTGTTCTGAGAGGAAAAAAAATAGGCACACAATGTGTTGGATGTGGACTGTATAACTGATCATTCATTTACGTAATTTATCATGCAGCTGCACAAACACAAAGAGGAATCACAGTGATTCTGTCACTGAATTAAATCTGCTCAAGTCAATGACATTAAGCACTGATCCATGTAAATCAGATCAAGCATTATAATTTAGAATCATAACATAAAGATGATGGGGAATGTAGAGCATCCATTTTAAAATATGTTCAGGGCTATGAATTTAGAGTCTGTGCCCAAGCACCAGATTCATAAAAAGTACTTTAGATTTGTGTCAGCACCAAATATCCTAATTTAAGCCCCAGATCCTGATTAAAAATGATAAGGAATTAAAGGGAATCCACACAAAAATGCTTTTGCTAATGGAAATGTCTATTGGCAACATGTGTGAGCAACAGAACAGAAATATGTGTGTTTGCTTCATTCACACCCTCAATATTCTAATGACTATGTCAGATTACACAATTAAGTAAGTAATTTTACTTCTAACTCATCTTAATAAGCAATGCATCTGCAATGGTAATGTGATTCATACATACATATACTGAATTACAGAATGTTACACATGAAGCATGTGTTCCAGATTGCATTGGATAGTAATACTGCATTTCATGCCTTGGATGTATTTTAATTCTAATTTGAAATGACATGATCATTATGAATATAAAGTGCAGTGTCAGCTTTAGTTAAACAGTATGTTCCACACTAATGACAACATGGCATAGTTTTAAATACTCACAGCTTTATTTCTTTAAACTTTTTAAGACCTTTTCAGTATTTGAAGGAACCAGTTTAATGTCTCATCTCATTCATAAATTCTTGATCTTCAAATTATTTATATCTAAGTCAATGAGAGAACATTGACCCATTCCAATTTTTAATTATTTTGCATTTTTAATTTATAAGCAGTGATCAAAAACTTAATTTGTGTACAATCTGATGCCCTAACCCTTGTCGTAATTAATAATCAAGTGAAAATAGAAGCTTTATTTGGCCAAACGGGAATCACTCTAGTTTAATGCCCATGTCATTCGTTGGATATTGGGCTCAAAAAGGAGCAATTTGTCAGGGTCACTACATCTTGTCATGCTTACACTGGACCTCATAGACAGTGATATTCCCAGTTTTGTTGTCATGAAATGAAAAACCAGAGGGGGCCGGACAGTGTGTGCTGGTGATACTGCATCAACACCTCCGGCATGAGAAAGTCGTATCTGATCTCATCGGATGTGAGGAACGCATTTTTTTGGGATAAAAGTGTGGAACACAAAGGAGCTCCTTCTAACACTGACCACATTTGGTTATTGATATTGTGTAAACATGACTTTGTGTGTCTTTTTAATATTTAACCCTTTGCTGTTAGTCATTCATGAAATGCATGGTTTGTACACCTGGTGACATAAGGTCCATTGGGTACTTGGATGTAAAAAACTATAATTTCTTGCTTTAGGAATTATCCATTTGCACTCCAGCTCACAAAGCTTTTTTTTTTTTTTCTTTCTTTGTTTTAAATGCACTGGTTCCCAGACAGTCTGTCACCATCAGTGTCACCTTTCAATCTTTTTCAAGAAAGAGGAGGAGGACGCAGTGCAGCAGCAGCAGGAGGAAAATGAAGATTGGGGTTCCCAAGGTGACTGGGTCTAATTGAAATGAATTCTGACTATGACTTTAATGACATGTTGAATCCAGGACTGCAGTAATGACATGGAGAGGACTAGAGGGAGTGCAGCGCTTAAAAAAGCCAGAGTCTGAGAAGGGGAGGGAAGAGGGACATAAGGAGAAGCAAGGATTAATTGGGAAGAGAAAGACAGACATAAAGGGAGAGGTTGGAGAGTGTAAGTTTGGGGAGATTGTATTTGTTCGTAGAGCCAGGGGAGATAGTGAAGCTGGAGACCAGTTGTGAGAGACAGAGACAAAAGAGTTAAAAAAAGTTGGAGAGGGGATGAGACTTTGAAAATATATCCATGGAGAGACTCAAGTAAATCCTTTTTTCTTTTTTTTTTCTTTTCGTCAGTCTGTCAAGCAGTTTCTTCCCTTAGTTCATATCCCTGACTGCCAAACATTGTCAGTAGGTCAGCCTTTCTAGGTCTCTATCTGAAACTCAGTAGAACCAACTGGGGCCTCATCACCACATAATATAGTAAAACATCAGTCTACGATTAAACACTAAGGACATATTTGTGCCATAAATGACATCTTTGAACAGATAAAAACAGAAGCTCCATCATAAAGTTTCCAGTTATATACTACTGACAGCTTGAAGACCATGATGAGCTGTCTTGCTTCACAGCACAACCTTTTTTAACTGACCATATATTTAACAACACTTGATCATTTTGAAGGTTTGTCTTTTAAATTTAGAGTCTGATTTATTTTGTGAAGTGTTTTAATTTGGTTTTAACAAACATAATATTATATATTATGTTTGTTTGTTATTATATATTATATATACATATCCATTGAAATCCTGATTCCTGATAAATGTGCTGTGTTAAAACCACCACTGAAAAGAAATTATCAGTTCCTACTAATTATACACCTATTTGATTCTATCTAGAAGGCTGTTTTAGCTACTTAGCAGAGTCCTTGAAGGTAATGAGTGTTATTAAGGTGTTTATTTTATCTTTTAGAGGAACAATCACAAAGAGGAAGCTCTTGTGAAGCTGTTGGACCACAGATGATGATGACAATACTGTCTCTTGTCTAAGTGCTTTGTTCAGCACTGTAGAGCATCATGGATTGCCTTGAGAAGTTGGTTGGACACTATGGAACAAAACAAAACACAAAAACACGCTCAAAAAATTACCCAATAAAAGCTTTTGGATACAACTAAATTGTGGTTAAATATCAAGCTATATTCTACTGTGGATTAAACCAGAGAGACAAAAAAAAGTCCTGTGTTGGACAAACAATTTGGCTTTTCCAGTCCAGATTATCCAGATTATCCAGTCATTCAGAGAGCGGCAGTATTCACATTCAATGTTGAGTATGTTCTGAAGCAAAGAAAATTTCACAAGTCTTTTTTTGAAGGTCCCCATAGAAGGTCGTGCTTTGCTATTTGTAACTGATTCATACACTTTCCTTACCCTGCCTCCAAAGCTGCAGGTTCACCGCAACAATAGAGGCTAGGCTATGCTGCTATGGCAACACTTTCGGGACGTACTTTCTTTAAACAACCTGTTAAACTTTTCCTGCATCTCACTGTGAAAGCAGAATGGCTAATTCCTGCACTTTTTATTCATTCTATTCGTATGACTCATCATTAACAACGGAATCACCATCCTTTACAAGGAGACTGAAATTTAATAGGAGGGATTAGGTGGGGTGCTGTGCATAAATCCAGCACGAAACATTAATCTGGCCACCTGAGAGACTACGGTACAAGAGATAAGGGATGTAGTGTGTTGACAGTAATTAGACTTTTTTAATGTTTGTAGGAGTGTTTATGAAAGGGTGTTGATGATACTGGAACTAAGAAAAGTGAGGTGTACCTGCAGACAAATTCCTGATGCAGACAGAAAACAGAGCTTTGGACATATCACTGTTCACTCTTAGGTCACTCCTAGGTCACATATGTCACGATCAGTCAAGAAACAGAAGCAAAAAAAAGGCATGAATGATTTAGGCATGATTTTGGTTTCTTCTCTGAACAGTACATGCATTGGTCTGGCATGAATCTGCATGCATACATATACTGTATATGCATATTTTAAACAACAGCTGGTGTCACTTTGTGTCTAATCACCCTGCAGGTTGTTTATTCCTACCTGCAAATATGACGCCGCTGCATGTGGTACGATATATGACACGATTGAATGTATTGTAGGTTTTCCTTCTTGGTGATAATGGAATAATGTTTTTTATTTGATCACAGGCCAATTTAAATGACAACTATTTCAATACATCATTTTCCTTTAATAGATAATCTGTAATAAATATAGTTCAGATTACATTTTTTTGGGGGGATGGAAGGACTGACCTGGAAAGTGAGTCATGAAATTTCAGTATCACAGCACCCTCATGTTAAAAAAAGACCAAAATAAATAAAACAATACATTTAGAACAGGAAATTCCATATCATAAATATTATATATTTGAGCAGTTATAATGTTTTCAACAATGGTGCAGAATGTCCTCACATATCAGCACTCTGTCTGCTTTGGTCATGTGTACTTTTGTTATCAGAGGGTTTCAAAGACAATCACACTGCCCCCTGATATGAGTCCCTGTTCGGGGGCTTCGATTGTCCAGACACAGTTGATTGGAATTTTGTTAATCCAAACAAAGCAATCAAAAATGAAAAAAAGGAAAGGTGGAAAAAAAGATAAGTAAGATGAAGTGCCACCATTAAAACACAAACATGCCACACACCAATGTGGCCAAGTTGAGATAATTACAGCCCTGTCCACAAGAATATTTCTCACTGCAAATCCCAAAGAGCATTGATTACAATGGAACCGGTATCAGAGAGACAAAAAAATCAGAAAAGCAAGCGGCATACATATGGGTCTGTACATCCCCAGATGAACACACACTCACATGAACATTAGACGCGTAAAACCATTTCCCAGCCTACAGAGGTCGCAACACCGTCTGAACCAGCAAATCACTTTTCATTTCCTCAAATGTGGCTCTTCAACTTTGTCATTTATTGTGTTCTCCACATGTATCCTTGTCTCTCTGCTGTTCTGACTTCCACTTCAAATCTTCAAATTTCTATCTAGATTGTTCAAAGTAACTTCAGTGCAAAACTTCACAAAAGGTCAAGTATAGCAGCGATTTTTGTCATTTCATAGCTGCGAAAGAAAGGTTTACTTGATATGAATATGGTAAATAGATACTTTATATACCAAAGTCAGTTCTTCTAATTTGACAGTGTGTTACAGTCTTCAGTTAGACTGATGAGGAAAGTATTAAAATGCTAGAAAGAGGATACTGAAACCATATATTTATCCATTCTTTGATTTACCCTCTCATGCAGCTGGTAAGATGTTGAAGTTGAGAAGGTGCTTACTGGCAGCATCAGTGTTTAATGTTTAGGTCAAAGGGATTGGTAGTTCAAATCTGTGCGTGCCTGGTCATTCATCCACTTTTAAATGACTAGGTGCTGCTCTGTTCAGCATCACTTCTAATTATATCTGACTTCATGTCAGAAAATACACCTATTTGAAAGCTTCAACAACAGGAGATATCAGCTTCATAACGGGGGAAGTGAAATACGTTTTTCAGATCATTAAATTGGTATGATTAAAACAAATTGCCCAAAAACGAAAAACATGCTTGGTAGTTATCTGCAACCTACTATCTGACAGCAAAACCAGAAAGGTATGAAACACAGTCTGATTGCTGAATACTTTGATACATAATGACTCAAACATAATGCTGCGTGATGGATGCACCTGCTCTGCTAGCAGACCAAATAAGTGGAAGAACTAACAGAGAACAAGTGGTCAGGGACCATATATCAGTGTCGGGCTGTGCATTTGAAACCCAGGCCTTCAGTCGCCATAGAAACCATCTTATTAAGCAGAAATACAGTATAAAGGGCTGTTCCGTCACATAGATAACTCATGTAGCCAGAATAAATTACTTTAATGAAGAAATAAGGTTCACAAGTCTCATGCAAGACACATAAAAGCATCAATAATAACCTCGTAAAACTGCAACATTTAGGAAAATAGCATTTTACACCTGATTATTTATCCACAAAATCCTTCCTCTCTTTCCTCAGGAGGAGTTCAATGACTGTCATAGAGATTATCAGTGCGTTCTAAGTCCACCAACAACTCCTTTTCTCTGACACTCTCTGTCCGTGTTGTCAACATTTAACTATTTTTCTTCACCTTCTCTGATCTGGTCTCTCAGCTGTAGATCTACTCTCTCTTTCGGACTCTTTTTCTCTTTTTCGGACAGAGGTCCACACTGATCGCAAAGCAGATCTCCGCAAGTCTCGTACACGCAACAGAAAAATGTAAACAACACAAAATGACATTTCACTGGAAACTACTCGGCGATGGAAGCTCTGATGACTGCGGACATTGAGTCCTCTCCGCTCCCAGACTGTGACATTCTTGCTTTAGAGCTGCCTGACCTTTCTTAACAATGTCCAGCTTTTCTTGAAAAGTCCGTCTTGAAAATAGCTTGTAGGTTGACAAAACAGCTATTTACTCAATTCAACTATATTTTTTGCGCGTTCAACTCCAACAGGTGCTGTTTGCTAGCTCTGGTTTACACGGTCTATGACTGTCCAATCAGAGGGAGTGAATATGATGACGTCACCATACGCTTGCTAGAAGGCCTTCGGGTCCTCAACTCACAATCTGAGTGGTTGATGCAACAGTTTAACTTATGCACTATTTGTACTTTTTTGTACCGTTTGTATCGTGTGTTGAGAGGTCTGTAATTTCATATGTGCTGTATATTGCGCATACGTATACAATATATTTGACAATAAAGTTTCCTTTGAAATTATTCTTATGATCTCCTCGAATTATCTTGTCATTATTGCCCACACAACTGTAATTTTATTACTTGTTCTAACTGTAAAGTGTGTGTGTGTTGGTATTATCAACATAGTGTAAGCTGTACTTGCTATTTCTTCTTGCAACAATTTAAAACCAGTTGTGAATATTATGTCATAAATATTCTCCAGAATAACATTAAGGTTATGAAATGCTCACAGATGTTCAAAACCATGTTATGCAAACCAGTTGACTCTTGTCTTTAACAATATTAAACTGCCTGCCAGCAGTTGCCACTGATGGAGCTTTGCTGTCCAAAGTTTGTCACATGTATAATTCTCCAGGCGCTGCAGACTGTCCAGTGTAATCGCCACTTGGCTTCCTGTTTCAAGCTTGGCACAAGCCAAGGGTCATAAGTCCTGAACATGGGGGCCTTAATCGTACAAAACTGACAGCATTAAAAGCAGCTTGTGTTAACTTTAACATTAAAATCATTGGACTGCTCCAAAGGGACTGATCCAAAAGGACAACAGAGCAGCTGGAGGTGTTGCCACCTGCACCATATGGTCTCATTGTCACTGAGGTCTTGACTAATGATGACTAATGAAAGTAATAATGATAATATGTCTTGAAAGTGGTGAGCTGGCTTCAGCTGCATATGTTAATTCTGTATGTTGAGGTAGAAATATCCATAGGAAGAGAGAGAGAGAGAGAGAGAAGAAAGCACAATACAATGGGAACACAGAGTTGTGTATGTGGACACTGAAGTTGATTCATAAAACTTGACGGTGTGTACACATGCACACTTATCATATTTGTTGCACTTTTACACGAGTATTCATTGCAATTCCAGGTGAAAAAGAGATATTGAATTAATAATACCATTCATTATTGTCAATAATGCCAATAATTCTCATTCAATCTCAATACAGTAGTGTCAGCAGATCATTTGTGCACAGGAGGTTACCTCAGATCAGCTCTTGGGGCTCTGGTACTGTGATAGTGACTGATTCTTTGGGTTTTGGTGATCAATTCACTCTACCCCCAACCAAATGTCTGTGGTTTCTGTGTGGCTCCAAACAGCGGCTGATCGAAATTAACAGTCCCCTGTGACTGATACTGATACACAAGGGAAATGGTATCAGGTGGCAAGAGAGGATGACAAACTGTCACCATTTCACACACTTAATTTGATGATCTGGGGGTGAGAATGGGTTCAGAGGCATTTCCTCCTGCTAAAATGCAGGAGCACTGACTGACTGAAGTGAAGGAGGGAGCAAGCTGTACATACATTGAATTGTGTGATAAAATAGGCACCACAACATGGACAGGAAATTGACTCCCAATGACTGACAACACTGAAGTACTGATAGTCTGAGAAGAAATATACCCCTAAATTAGACTGTATATCTGTGGGTTCAGATTAAGGCTAGATATGTTTCCCTTTTCATATAAGTGCTAAAATTAAGACAGACTTATGACTGCTGATATACTGCTGTATATGAAAAGGCCCTGAGCACTGACAGACTCTCGCCCTCACACACACACATATACTCACCCATGCACATTTGTAATGGGAGTGCAAGTGCTACAATTAGAAAATTGGGCAGTTCCACGTTTTCAATTAAAACTTGAAAGGCAAAACCCATTTCACATTAATAGCTGCGGCACAAGGAGTCTAAGTGATGTCAATTCTTTTGAAATCCATTGTAACTTCACAGTTTAAAGGGTCAAAATGTCCTGTTAGAAGGGTCTTATTTTGACTATTTAATTCAAATAACAATACGTATCATGTATATGCATGCAAATTAACCCCAGACGATCTGACACCTCTCGTTAATTAGCTGTATCACATTTTTGTCATGTGCTACATTTATTGTGTAAGAAGCAGTGAAGTTTAATCATGTAGTGGACATCGCTGCTTTGAACTAACCCTTGCATACCTTTCATCCCCTTACCACTATCAGTAGGATGTGAATTTTTCTATCCAAATTTCCAATCAAGTTAGAGCTCTTTGGCCTGAGCTATTAGAATTATCTCTGCTTCTAACTTGTGGGTTCAACATATGACTGGCCATCCACTGACCAAGTCATGCATATTAGTAATAGGAAACCTCCACTGGCCAGAATAATTTCAGACCTACTCTAGTTGTTCAGTTCCTTCTTATTTATTCATTTTTGTTCGCTGCTGTTTGAGTTTTGTTTTGTTCAGTTTTAGGTAAAAGACCGGTTAACTCTTTAAGTTTGAGCCGTACGTACCGTCCGTTTGTCTTTTTAACGCGTTCAGAAACTTTTTCCACGACGTTAACTCCTAGTTTCACCATTTTTACATGTGAGACTAGTAACAGGCACACCAACCCTGTTGATGATTATGACATTTTTCCTTTTTGTAGTCTCTTACGTTTATTTTTATAGGTTTGTCTCGCCTGGCCAGTGCACAAACCTAAATTAAACAAACATTCAACTCCGTGTTATCACGCTTTCACCATCAACTCAAAGCCCTGCAGTGAAACTGCTGATCGCAGCCTCCAGTCTTCTGCCATTCAACCACAGCTTCCGCTAAACAGCAGCGTCTCAGCGTTGCTAGGAGACGCTCATGGCAGGACCGAGAGCCGGCGCAAACTCACAGCAGATCCGAGGACCATCCACTTGTAGAAGCGGTGAAACCCCGCTGGTCCAAGCTCATCGCTCCTACCCAGTGATGGCTGAAAGTAGGCTTGCTGCCACTCATGTGCACTCCGAAGGGTTGATGTCAGAAGGTTCATAACACGTCCACATTTAATATACTCACGACTGAATTCTGACAATTCAAAATTAAGCATTCCAAACTCTGGTGATCAATAACTATCAATTAGTTTATTTCCTCTCACACCATATTTGATGAGATACACACATCACAACTACAAACATAGCTATCAATTTAATCTGTTGAAGTTCTAATTCTTTACCTCTTTCCTCCTTTTACTTTCCTGTGTTAGTGTGTTTTCCGAGGAAATAAATTCTTTCACATTTATAATTCAGTCAGTGTCCTTATCTTCCTTTGTGTGGAACGAGGATCTATTGAGCATTAGATTCATATGCTGCCCAGTGATATAAATATCGCTACAATCAGCCACTGAGTTTGGAAAAGAGCTGGTAAT
>CAAKHB010002642.1:0-28055 GCA_901007665.1 Aeoliscus strigatus
AGTGTTTACTTCTCAGCTCCCAGGCTGAGAATGCACCCACGCAGGGGGCTGGTGGGGGGGGCATTAAGTCAACTCACACAGTTGCAGAAAAGGGACAACAGCTGGTCCATAGGACTGTGTATGTGTGTGTGCATACACAACAACGGCAGAAATAACCAAGGTTCCATTTATCTGCTTTCCTACCCAGGAGCTGGTGTCTCTCTCTCTCTCTCTCTCTCTCTCTCTCTCACACACACACACACACACACACACACACACACACACACACACACACACACACACACACACACACACACACACACACACACACACAATAGGAGCAGGGGACACTGATCATGGGGTGGGGGTGGGGTAGAGAAGACAGACACAGTCAGTCTTTCATGTACTTGACACTGGCGCCACCTGCTGGTGGAAGAAACACTTTGCAACTCGTTGAAATATGTCATGACGTCATTTCATGTCAGTAGATCTATTTGTAATAGAACATTGATCATCAGGCAGCTCTGCAGAGCCACAACTCATATTAGTCTCCAGTGTGTTTACGTTTGTGTGTGTACACAAACAGGTTATTGATCAGTGGACGATTACAAAGGGCTTTCGTCTATTTTTCTTTCACATGTGTAACTCATCACTTCAGTTTCCTTTGACAATATGTCACTCACAGCTGACTCAGTCTGAGTGGACCGGTTCCTCACACACACACACACACACACACACACACACACACACACACACACACACACTGCAATAATTCCAGTCCTTAGTCACTGTCTGATACACACAGATACACAAAAACAGCAGAACTGCAGTCCGTCAAACAGGAAGTCTCACGGTCATCACCTCTAAATAGCACGCGTTTGCACCAATTGGGTCACGTGACATTTGGGGAAAACTATCCCATAACGTTGTTTCCATGGGTTTGTTTGACTTACAAAGTTGCAAAAAAAATGAAATTCCCACCTGTAAGTGTGTGTGCACTAGATCACAAATGAATCTGGAAGAAATGATCAAAGTTTGTCTCATTGTATTTACCAGCTGCATGTGGCGCCCAGTGGGAGGTGCTACACGTATGTGAGGAGCCATGTTGGCACCGTGTGTGTGTGCGTGCGTGTGTGACAGATGCAGAGGTCAGAAGTCCCATATCGTATGTTCAAATTCAAGACACATTAACACAAACCTTTGTTACCCATCCATGCAAATGTACCAGCATTTTGATGTTTTTCTTATGGAGACTCCACATTCAAATTATTTCTTAATTCTAGATAAAAAAAAGTAAAAACTATGTTTTTGAATAATCTTATTTTAGACTTTTTTTTATTTTTAAACGTTACCTCGCATTTACCATCGCATCCCTTTGGTTTAACCCTCATTGTTTATTGTGTACTTTGAATACATGCTTGTCTTGTACAGTCTCTGTTCCATTTTCTTAAGTTATTTAAGGATAGGATGGGGTATGTTGAAATCTTGTGGTTTGCAGATTGAGGAATTTTGTTTTATTCTGTCACCATTTTGTGTCAACGTACATGCTGCCATCGCATTTTGTCAGACTGTGTACATGACACTTCATTGGGTCAGTTTCATGCCATTGATTGTCTCAGATTATAACGATAATAACACACTGTAACTCACTAGAAAACGACACAAAAAGCTCAGTAAAGCAACTGCGCTCACTACAGTGGCATGTCAATAATGATCTTTAATGTCAATATATACAGAACTTGAAAGAAAAATAGAATCTTAAAAATCAAATGAAATAAATACAATATCATACAATTTCCACAATGTCTTTGAAGAGATATCCATGGAAATATATATATATATCTATATATATTTTAAATTCAGCCTCTGGTTAGATGGTCTGTGTCTGACCCCCCCCAGAGGAAACCCAACAGCTCCCCCACATGCTTCATCATCTACATCATCAATACCTCCATTGTACATCTGTAATATTACACGTAATCTATAACTTCTGTTGTCGTTACCACGTTGTTTCACATTCATTTTCTCTTTTCTCCATTTGCAGCTTTTTATTTTTTTTTATCTCTACATTTTCAGCATTACAACATAACATGAGTCAGACGGTGACATTAAAGGGAAATGAAACAGGCTCCATCCACGCATGCATTTATGTTGCCAAAAGTGCTGGTAGATGACCTTGAGGGACTCCACGACATGTCTCAAAAACACAGCCGGACATCGTCCCCTTGACAACACCCTCCTGCCAGAACTCACATCAACAATTAGTTCATGTTGAAGAAAAGAAGTAAAGAGAGCGAAAGGCAAACAGAAGAAAGAAGACATGATGATGGCAGAGCGCAGATGAAGAGCAGTGTGTGTGCACGTGTATGTGGTGGGGGGCACAGTTTACCGAAGCAGCTTTAAATCAGCCAATCACAGTGAAGGAAAACATCAGCTGGTGCGTTTCTTCTCAAGGAAGAAAGAATGAAAGGCGAGGAGCGTGAGTGCATATGAGAGCTGTGGATATAAATACAAGTGTGTCTTCCCTGCAGGAACAGGTCCCCCCTCCCCTCTTCCTCTCCAGCTGACCTCTTCACAACAACCTCATCTTGTGGGGGTTGTATGGGAGGTGTGACAAAATAAATAGATTAAAAAGGGAAACAGTAGGCTTGACTGGCTAGGACGTCCGTCTGTACGTCTGGGTTTCGCGTAGGACAGTCCGACAGAGTGAGGTCCTGACTGGAGGGGGAGCAGTCGGGGTGTGTGTGTGTGTGTCTACATGTCTGTTGAGGTGAGTTTCTTCATGCTGCGTCTCTGGGCAAGACTGGACGCTGCCACAGGCTCCAACACCGGCTGACTTGTCTTCTGACTCAGTGCTGAATACGTGGCTGCCATCGCTCCCTGGAGAGAAGTCACAGATTAGTAAACACTTCATCTCTGACCAATCAGACAACAGCCGTCCACTTGTCAGGTCCTGTGTGTGGCCGCTAAATTATTAACACAATCAATTACAGGTAGGACAAAAAATATGGTACTTTTCCTGAATCATGTATGATTATTTGACACACTGGGATCAGAGCTGAACAGCCACCGGGGGGGGCCATCGATATCTTGTGGTGTCCTATTTTAGCAGAGCTGGGTGAAGTGGAGCCAATCTGCTGCAATCATCTGTGAGAGCCACCTACAGCGACATGCTTTAATAACGTAACAGCATGATTTACCCCAGACGTGTGCAGCACGGAGATTGACACGTGACGCTGACACCTACTGACTCTGGGTCACAGCGAGGACAGTCAGGTCAAAAGCTTAGGATGGAACCAGTCAGTGTATGGAGAGCAGAGGAGGCCAAAACTCCTAAATTTAACGACTCATCACTGCAACTTCAAGCAGTTCAATTCATGGCCAGCGGATCTGGACAGGCCCGAGGAGAGCGAATGTGGTATGGTGCAGACAGTGAAGTCCATCGAGATGATTGTATCTGTGACGTTGGGCTATACAAGTCAAACAGAACTGAAATGAATTGTGCGTTTCACACCTTGACCAGGTGCGGTGCCTCATGGCGTGTGAGCTGGAAGTGTGGCAGCGTATCTCTGCAGGTGATCCAGGAATGCTTCAGCACCTGCTCTGCTGTGTATCGCTGGTGAGGGTCCACATGGAGCATGTGAGAGAGGAGGTCCTGGCACAGACAAGTCATGGAGGGAGGGTTACAGGAGGGTCTGATCGCATGTCCCCCGTCAAATTGGACAAGTCATTCCAAGCGTTTACCTTGGAGGTGTCTGACACAGTGTCCCAGTTGCCACCTGTCAGAGAAAACTTTCCAGAGCCTATTCGGAGCAGAATCTCCTCTGGCGTGTCGTTTGGCCCATTGGCAAACGGCGTGTACCTGACACGAGATCAACACTGACATTTTTTTCGTATTGTTTTTCCCCACAAAAAACTTGATAGATCAAAAAAAAAATCGAAATAGATGACGTACATCATTTAGCAGTATGTCACTGTGGGTCAGTGTGTCAGTGTGTGGTGCCACATGATGAGGATGATGAACGACTCAGAAGAGTAAAAAAAACAAGCTGACAAGGAAACTGTTGGAATTTCCTGTTTGTGAAAACATGTATTTGGATATTACTTGAAAAGAATTCTTGACTGTGAAATGGACACAACAAATACCCCAAAAGTTGTTGTTTTCTTCAGTCTTACCCTGCCAGCATTGTATATAGTAGAACACCAAGACTCCATATATCACAGGCTGCATCATAACCTTGTCGCATAAGTACCTAAACATAAACACACAAACATGTACACAAACAAAGATGAAGCACTGAGGTTGTGACTCATTACATTCCATTAGTCATCCTCTCTCCTCCTCACCTCAGGTGCCACGAAGTTGGCAGTGTAACAGGGTGTGAGGAGCAGGCCGTTACCCCCCCGAAGCTGCTTGGCAAAGCCAAAGTCACAGATCCTGATGGAGTCGGGGTTCCCCGAGTCGTCCATGTAGAGGATGTTACTGGGCTTCAGGTCTCTGTGGACCACCTGAGAGGGAACAGTCAGCTGTCAGACCACCTTCACTTGTCACTGTATGTTTGGGGTGCAACGACTAGGTGATGGCTAAATTAGTTTTACTTTTTAGTCCAACAATAATTCAGTAGACGATATCAACGTGTGTGGATCCCACAACATGCACCGTTGGTTCATTATTCGTCCCGTCCCTCATGCTCCAGTTACAGGTCTCTTTTGTGCCAGAGCTGATCCCAGCTGTTAAATGGGGGTTAAATCCAGGTTTTACCCTGGACGAGTAACCAGTTGACTGCTGAGTCAGCATGGAAAGACAGACGAACGTGCACATATTCACACCTCAGGCAATTTAGAGTGACCATTAACCTTAGCATGCTTTTGGAGGTGGGAGGAAAAACAGACTCCTCACAGAAAGACCCCGAGGGACCTTTTCGCTGTGAGGAGACAGTGCTAACCACTGCATCACCATGTCGAGGCCAGTTGAACAAGCCTGTTTCAAGCATTTTGCTCCACACGGCTTTTTTTGTGTTTCCACTTGCGATAGAACCTGGTACTTTTTTTTTGTACCACCTCTGTTGAGGTTCCAAGCGAGCTGAGCTGGTACTAAACAGATAACGTCCACCGATTGGTCCCTACAGACGGAGGGCCGTCTCACCTCTCTATTCCTCGTCAGGTTTTCATTGAACGGGTCTGATGTGTTAAACACATTGTGTCTGTTAATGAAGAACAGATTTTTGTGTGTTTTTTACTGGGTAGACCATTCATTATCAGAGGACAAAGAGAAGGCAGCAGAGGAGTTGCCTGTAAGCGTTCCCTGCTCCATCTCTCTTCTCTTGTTCTTCCTGTGACAAAAGTCTATGTCAGAACTTATATCATCATAACTTCAGCATCACCTGTTCCACATTGTTTACGTGTTTGTACCAGGGTACAAAACACTATTGCAGCAGTCACGTTGTGCCATCAGCACCCACATCAAAGAGGTACGAATTGTAACGGAGAGGAGAGGAGTCCGTGACTGTGAAAACCGGTTCCGCCCTCGTGTGCTCACCCCCTGGCAGTGAAGGTAGTCCACAGTCTTTGTGATGGTGTAGAGCACCGCGCTGGCCTCTCGCTCTGAGAAAAACTTCTGCCTGAGGATCTTATCCAGCAGCTCTCCTCCCTTCATCAGCTCCGTCACCACATACACATACCTGCCCTCATCATAGACCTGACAGACAGACAGACAGACACACAGACACACACACACACACACACACACAGACACACACACACACACACACAAAAAGCAAGTTGACCATGGACTGACCTATGATGAACTGTCACTAACAAAACGGTACATACGTCTTTCAGAGTGATGATGTTGGGATGCTGCCCGTATCGCATCAGGATTTCTATTTCTTCAGACGGGTCCCTCTTACTTTTGTCTATAATCTGTTACACATGAACAAACACACGAGAGGTTACTGAGCATGATGTCACATTTTGGTGGAAATCTCATTCAGATCCTTGACCTCACATTCCAGTCACTCAAGTCCATGAAGAAAAAACATTCTTCTTTAACCTTGAAATTATGATCAAAACAGATGCACAGCATAGAAAGATGATAGATACAATGCCTATCTATCTATCATAAGTATTCACCCCCTTGGATGTTTTACTCTTTTATTGCTTTCATAAATCAATCACGGTCAATAAAATTTGGCTTTTTTCACACAAACATTTATTGAAAAAACTCTTTTATGTCCAAGTGAAAACAGATTTCTACCAAGTCAGAGGTCGAAGCAGCTGATGTGTCTGTGACATGAACTAACGACAATAATAGAGATACTTAGATTATCTCTGACCCTGTGACAGAAGCACAGGAGTAAAGGAAAAATAATCTGTATTTCAACAAATAGCAACCTACTAAATTAGTCAGTGGTTAATTTAGTAGTTGACGGGTTTTGTGTGTATCACAGCATGCAGTGCCACACTAAACAATGTTTGGCCGGGGCCAACTGAACTAGGGCACAGTGAATCGTCTCACTTCTTTCAACTCTTTAAGGCAGAGTTTTGCACCAGTGACTGCTATTACAGAAGGAACAATTGGGTAAGTAGCAGCCGATCAGACAATAACGCGCAACAAAAGGTCCAAAGTTTGGGGAAATGTTTGTAAGCTGAAACTAACGTACCACAGGAACAGCTCATAACATTTGACGAGGAAGCACATTTTTGACGCACCTTGGTGAGATAGTTAGCTCAACGCTAGCCTATTACTATATGTAAGATAAGAAACATAAATGTTTGTTGTGCAATTCATAATCTGACTGGTTGAGGATCAAAATAGTTGTTAGAATCTGTACACACTTCTGAAAGGCTCCCAGCGGGGTTTGAAGACACATGTAGTACAGAACAAGACCACATCCCAACAAAGCGCAGATCAGTAAAGAGCTTCAGAAGGAGCATTCTCTAGCTGTTTCCTCCTCTCCTGTCCGAAAGCAGCTGGCTTCATTATTACCTTAGATGACTAAGGAAGGTACTGATCCTCTCATCTTCCTCTTGGGCAGAAAGAAAATCAACACCAAACTCTTAGAACACTCCATTTTTTACTTTATAAAAAGCAGATGTTTCTCTAAAACAGGACTATTTGGTTGCCAAAACCGGCTGCCAAACACGCAGTGCTAACATGCCCTTGGCAGCTTGGAAGATCCGACTGTGGACTTTGTGATAAATCTAGGCGTTGCAACGTGAAAACAGCACTGCTTGACAGACGGCGAGACAAATGAATACAGAGGGACAGCAAAGGACATTTCATGTATCTAGGAGGAGAGGTACAGTGTCAGGCAGGAATGAACTCATTCAATTCTAGAACTCGTAGTCTATTATCCTCTAGGGCGGAGGAAGGATTATTCACAGCACTTCAGAGTGTAACGTGTGGTCACCTTCACAGCGTAGTCCATGGCAGAGACTCGGTGTACACAGCGTTTACAAATGGAGTAGGAGCCCACTCCAATGTCCTCCTGCAGCTCGTACAGATCGGAGAACTTTGCCGACCCTCCGTGCAGCTGAAATACAGAAGATGGCATCTCACAGATCATACCATGTGATGTGATCTAGTCAGTTCTCACACCTTGACAACCCACAGACAACACAATGAGAACTGTGCACATTACAAGCACTAAACTCCCAAAGCTAAATAACAAATGAATTAACTAATTCATCAATTTACCCCAAAAGTTTACATTTGTAATTATTTATCAGCCACACTGTCATGATTTCCTTGGCTGGTGATTGACACGTCACTTAGCTGCACAATACGGTCAAAACACTGTTTCACAGCTGTAGAATGTGCCTGGACAATAACTAATAACACTGGGTTGTAGTATTATGTGTACGAAAGTATTTGTAGAGGAAAGTGCACTTAGTGCACAAAAAGGTAAGTTTCTGGCTCAATGTCTTTTACTTCCATAACCCCATCAGTTATTTTCTACAAGGTCAAAGTGTTTAAACCTACACTGGAATCTTAAACTGAGGAACTGTTCTATGTAATCAAATGTTTTTATATGACGAAGAAAAATACAGAGCTTTGAAATTTCTATGATTCTGATCTTTTTTTAACCTCAGACATGCTTACTATTTTCATACAAAAAAAAAAAACAGGTTTCATTAAATCTTTGTGAGATTGTAAATGTATTGCTGGCAGAGCAACTGACTATTTTGACTGTACCAGAGCTCAGCATCAATATAAAGTCAGGTATTGTGAGAGAAATACAAAGGTAAAGGATCTAAGAGGGCAGATGATGTGAAAATAAGTATCAATCACTGCAGCATGTTCCTATTGTAATAATAAACCTGCAATTTGCGCCATGCAAAGCAGTTCACCTGAACGATGGGGAGGATGCTGAGCAGAGGAGAGCTCTTGTTCTCCTCCATGGGCGTCGGAGCAACAAAACTGAAGCCTTTGAAGAGCTGGTGGGCGTTAGCACTGGGAGGGATACCTGGGGAGTCTGAACACACAAACACAGGTGTACTCAGGGATCAATGCAGTTTCCCCGAGTGCTTGTTAAGCTAAAACATGTGCACAGGTGTGGGCTTTTACCTTTTGGCGTTTTAGCAGTGAACTCAGGGTCGAAGCAGAACGTGTCATCTGGTTTACCTGCTGCCGGCTTGAATGGGGGCTGAAGTTCTCTCCTGAATAGTTTCTTCGGAGAATACACACAAAGGAAGCTCACATGCATGTTCGGGATGTTTGGAGTGTGTGAACATATGTGCCAGAAGTGTGCCCCCCCCACACACACACACACACACACATTAACCCCCTTTCTTCCCTCGACAGCCAATAACACCCTGCTGGCCCTTAAACACTCACCCAGAGCTATTAGTCCTCACACAGTGAGAACTGGCCTTCTGCCCAGAACACACATACAAACATTGATGGTGCGGCCAGCACTCACCATGCCAACCGTTTGTGAGGTGTGAATACTCAACAGAAGCTGGAGAGTTACGTGTGTATGTGTGGGCCTGTGAGAATTAAGGAGATGTGTGTGTGCTCACATTCCAGTCGATGGTGGAAAAGAACGCGTGGCGTTTGATCTCCTCCACTCCATCGGGTCCGGCCCCTTCAGACACAGATCAGATTTGGTTCAGTACACTTGGCAAAATCATTTTGTGCAGGAGTCAAGGATCAACACATTCACACATTTTCTCTGCCAGTGGTATTCAACATGTGATTAAATTGGATGCCAAAATATTAACCATCTTAAGCTAATCAACTGGTGTGATGAAATTCCTCCATTCTGACAGGTCAGCAGCAACAGTCCATGATACAACTCACCTAGTCGGTTGGTGGGGTTACGTTTAAACAGCATCCTCAGCAGACTCTGGGCCTCCAAACTCAGGAACTGAGGCATTCCCAGCTTCGCTCTGCACAGCAGAGAGCAAGAATGAATTAACATGGACAACAAGAAAAACGATAGCAATAAACTATCAGTGTTTCCCCTATGAGTCAGCTCATTCTTTTGTACTGTATAGATGAGGCTGTAAGTAATTCCACTTAAAGATGCAGAGGTAACGTGATCATCTGCTGCTGCTGTGATCAGGACTAGCTGAGCAAGTGACTCGACACTTTACACAGTGTTCTGTTTGCCCTCCCTGAGCGTCACATATCTGTGTGTAACACAAATAGTCAACGACCTGACTTCTAACTGCACTCTGCAGCTAGGGAGGTGAACACGCTTCCGTTGAGCTATAACCATGGACACTAGCGTTGATTACACTGTATGTAGATTGTACATGAACATGGAACAATCTAAATAATTCCTCTATCCACACACGGGTCTGAATCACCCTAAAAAGTTCATGAGTTCCTCATAGGACCTATAGTACATTGTGGGTCAAGTGCTGCCCCCTAAAGGAGTGTTGAGGTTGCAGGAATGTAAATCTTAAAACTCACTTGAGAATCATGTTCATGGTCTCATTGCGGTCTTTCCCTTGGAATGGTAACGTCCCAGTTAGCATTTCAAACTGCAAACATGCAACAAAGAAAAGGGAATACGGACTATAATAATGTCCATGTCAAAGCTAGAAGAAGAATCTAGAAAGTGACGTACCATTAGTACTCCCAAAGACCACCAGTCTGCACTTTGTGTGTGTCCTCTCCTGTTGACCACCTCAGGGGCCATATATTCTACCGTACCACAGAAGGAATACGCCTTCTTATCAGCATCTACAGACTCTTTGCTCAGGCCAAAGTCTGCACACACACACACACACACACACAAGTCAAAGTTAAATAGTTCTATCAAACTTTTTACCAGGGATGGGATTTGTCTTTAACAGAAAGTTAGAATAACCGAGTCAAAAACACACCTGTTAACTTTATGTGTCCTGCTTCATCAAGTAAGATGCTGAAAGTAAGAAAATATTCATGAAGGTGAGACCTGCATTCAAAGTTTTAATCCAAAACTACTAATAATGTTATTGAAACACTGAGGTGAATCTGCATGGTAATAGAACAACTCCATTCAGTGGAGAAATAGGCTTAATACAAATGGCCGGATTTAGTAAAGTGTGTAAAAACATGACATCATGAATGAAAAATGTGCAGGCTTAGTGCACAGAGGTTTGTGTCATCGAACAGTGCTATAGTATGCACTGTCCATTTAGTACGTTTGCGTCCATATGCAACACGAGTGCAAGTACGGGGGGGGAGAAAACGCAACTGTGTCAATTTCGCAGACGCACTGGGATTGATGGCACCTGAGGGCGACCCAAGGACAAGTATTAACCGGCTACGCACAGATGGCTGCAGTTATTGTGGTGACGAGGAGACAGACGCACACTGACAGAGAACGTGTTTCCACCCCGTTAACAGGTTTGCCATGACAAATTTTAAAATAAAAAAACATAATAGAAAACAGAGCATGTGAACAGGAATCACTAGCACACACATTCATGAAATGTGCAGGTTGTTTGTAACTCCAACAGCATTTATTTTGTTGCAAATGCATTCACGTACAGCGTTTTTCTAACATTTGTTTGTTGTAATTGAAAAGTATGTTTGTTGACGCCCGGCACTAAAACATCTAATTCAATAGTATCACATTTCATTTTCTGCTTGTGGGCTGTCTGATCACTCAAAGTCTCCATGGTGGACTTGCAAAAAACATGTGCATGTGCATGTGAATTCATTGCACTGTGCACGTAATTTAGTACCCATTTTGGGATCTTAGGAAATCCTGCCCAAGGAGTTCAGAAGATGGCATGTTAAAGAATCAGTTGTACTTCTGAGCGTCAGTGTGTAGAATGAAGTTTGCACAGTTTGACAGCAGAACAGAGGCAAACAATGACAATAGACTCTAATAGGGACGGAGGAGACTTGTCAGCTCTCTTCTCAGTTTGTGAAATTAAACATCTTTGCATCTTCATATGTCTGGAATGCTAATGGGGCAGGAGTAGGTGGCGTTTTATGGGCTTCAGGTTACTAAGCATTTTTCTGGGATGTGAATCAACTGTCAAACAGCCTGTGAAAGTTGAACTGTGACTGTGAGCAATGAGAGTCATACTTCTCTGGCTTGAGATCTCTGTAAACTATGCCCAAGTTGTGCAGATGGTCGAGGGCCAGTGCCAGCTCTGCAAGGTAGAATTTCACATCTTCCTCTGTAAACATAACCTGATAAGAACTGGACAAATTTACTCTCTGAACTTAGAAGAAGAGAGAAGCACAGCAGCAAACAAAACAGCATCTTCAACTGTAAAGCTTCAGTCACCACAAAGTAATGTAAGTACAGTATTATTGTCACATTTCAACAAATAAAAAGGAGGTTACACGTTTGAGCAGGCTGTTGAGTTGCCAGCAGCTATCGCTTTGGTTCTGAGACATGCTTTCAACACCACATCTATCAGGAGAACAATCACACAATGCTTGAGCTCCCTGACAGCACTTAAAAGAGATGATGGGGGCCTGGTACTGACAAGCAATTAATGATCTCAAAGCAAAAGATTGTGGTGCGATGAGGTATTTAAGCCATGATCTGAATAAAAAGGAAAACAAAAACACACAAGAGACAAATGACTCAGTAGTATGATCTATTGGTAGCTGTCATCTAAATAATCCCTAATGCTTTTGATGAAAAGGGGTTTTATAGGAACACAATGGCAGATGTTCTTTAAAAAAAAAAATCACATTTAAATTAAAGCAACAGGCATCAGAGAAACAACATAGACGCTAATGAACATGAGGTAAAAGGAGATGGAAGCTTACCTCTTTGGATAAGCGCGTGAATACATCCCCTCCCCTGAGAAAGTCCAATATTAAATACAGTTTCCCTTCTGTCTGAAAGGCTGAGGGAGGGGTGGGGGTCAAGGAAACACAATAAATTACCTTGAAGACAATCAAATGGGTTTCACATGAAGCTCATATACAAACAACAAAATAACTAAACTAAATAATAAAATAACTAAACAAAATAACAACTAAATAATATGAATACAAACAACAGTATTACAACTGAATTAATTACAGGGCTTCAAAACGTGTAATAACAAAAAACATGTGGATACACGATCTTAACAGGTGTTTCAGAGCACTACTGAATAATAATAATAATAATAATAATAATAATAATAATAATAATAATACTGATGATGATACACATTTGATATATACAGTATTGCCCTTACTGATACTGTACTTAAGATAATGCATTATGATGTAATGGCTCTTACCGTAGTGCAATTTCACTATGAAGGGATGATTGACCTCCACTAAGATGTCTCTTTCCATCTTAGTGCGAACTCTGTCCCTGACTAGAACACAAAACAGGCGTATGTAAGAGAAATTCAACACCCAGGAGAAAACGCTTCAGTGTGTGCAGAGACAATTAGGTCATAATACCTTTCAATGATGCCTTTTTTAGAACTTTCATTGCATATAACTGACCAGCATCTGGACCCACAATTTTCCTGACGAGGAAAACCTGACAAAAGTGGAAAGGGTTGGTGGTATACAAACACAAGCCGTCAAACCATTTGGCAAAGCCTGTGTCCTCACCTTGCCAAAAGAACCCTGACCGAGGACTTTGAGCAGTTCAAACTGAGATGGATCAGCTTTCTCACAGCCCTCCTTCACATGGTGAGTGATCGGTATCTCCTTATATGTCCCCTCATCCTACATGAGCACAGTAACAAATACAAATACAAGGCTGCAAAGTGGATGGAAGGTGCCGATCTTTACTTACACAGTGTGTGTAAGACTCTCCCTCCTCCATAGGCTCGTCCATGATCTGATGTCCATTGACCTGCAGCCAGGACAACAAATGTCATCAGATGAGTCAGCGACAGTAAACACATAAAAAACACAGTTTGTGCGCCCAAGCTTTCAGCTAACAGGGCTATGATGACTGCAGCTGCTGCACGCCCCCGCAGATGATGGAAGAATCAACTGATGATATCGATGAGTCAGATGCAGTAAGGGTGCAGGGCTTTTTTCCAACATAAAGCTTTATTTGTTGTCAAACAGTATGTGGTCCATACTATGAGCCCGTCCAGCTGCCCAGCTCTCATCCTGTCCCCGTAAAACCCTCCACTATGATCATTGCAGCTTAACCCCTTGTCAGTGGAAAAAAAACACATGTCTGAATGAATTCTGACGTTTGCTGGGGATACTGAGGCCAGACAATAACTGGTTCTTCTGCCTGCTGCTGGTGGCAAGATGCTTCTCTTTTTTCTTGTACATAAAAGAGGCATTCTTTGTTTTTTCTTAGTGTAACAATAAAACCTCTTTCCTGTTTTGTTCAAATAGCCTGACATTGTTATTTTATTCTCAACAAAGGACCCTTAAACCCCTGTATATGCATGTAAATCAGCTCATTAAGCAGACTGCTTTAATGCTGTCAAGGGCTGCATATTTCATTTGTGAGCTGAAGCTCAGGCTGCATGCTGTGTTCAGTCCAGTGTGTTTGTGTGTGTTGAATTCCATCAAGCCTCTGAAGAGGGGATGAGTCATAGTGCTACACAAGCCTACTCAGTGGGTGGAGCCACCGGCATACATCCACGGAACAAAATAACGCCAACAAAACCACTTTCCAAAATTGTTAACATCAAATTTTGCGTAGGTCGAGATAGAACACAGTGATGTCAAAGAGCGTGCATAGCATCAAGGCCAAGTAAAGCCGGGGCAGAGCTTGTGCCATAATCACACATGCTTCAATCTTGCCTCCTACCTTTTCTGTGGCTCATCACATTGCAGCCTACACAAAAAGCCTTTCACACAGCCAATTGAAAACACGTATTACACAGTAACGTATCTCAAATTGCTTGCTAGAAGAACTGTGATTCAGCCCAAAACTCACAAAGTGGATTAAGTGGCTAGCCCAGTTAAGTGGTTAATCTTCATGTTTACTTCAGTGCTTCTTCTACCTTGACAGTTTTCACTGCGCCTCATTCTGTGAACGGCAGATTAATGTGTTTATTTGTAGCAAGAGGTGAAATGCATTATAATAACTTATAGTATATAATATGAATCAGCGCTGCCACCCACTGAACTCTGGGTTTATCAGAAGTCTTCTGAATGAATTTAGATAAAAGGCACTGGGTCAGCGGTGTGTGTGTGTGTGTGTGTGTGTGTGTGTGCGTCGCAATGCAATCAGACAGGAACAGTCTGGAAATTAGATGCGAAAACACTTAGAGTCCCAGAGATTGGGGGGTTCAGATGTCAGGTTCTGTTGGCAGAAAGTGAAAAACACACCTCAAAGCCAAAGCAAACGTCATTCAGTCCACAAACAGCGTTTCTTCAGTGTTATTTACTGAAGGTCTGGTGATCATACGTGACATTACAACATCAGTATAACTACTTATAATATCCCTCTCATGTTGATTTATTTTAACCAAGTGAACAGGCAGTAATTGTTAATGCAGTTGTAACCATGGATGCACCGACATGACTTCATTATCTTCTAAGTTAATGACTGCGTACTTTTTACAGCTAATAAATCAATTATTTCCATTGTGCTTCCCACACGCCAGCTCTCAGGTATCTAAACTTTGCCCAAAAAACGGAGACTTTGTGCATAGTGTTGTTGTGGATAACGCCACATTAAATCCTTTCATAGCTTCGCATTTAAGAGAACTCCAGATATAAACTTGTCTCCCAAGTTTCAAGGCAGCAAGTTGTCACTATGCAAGCTAACCACACGCTAATGCTACGTGAGCTAAGCTAGCTCTGAAGAAACACCTATAGAGAATTGTAAATAACAACAAAAGCCACAATGACACGTCGTGTCACGACAAAACGTCTCAACATCCTCGAACACGTATGCGGGGTCGGGAAAAGCCCGGCCACATCGTTTTCAGATGAATAAACCCGAGCGGTGCAACAAAAATAAACATCTTAACAGCTGTTAGCATTAGCTAGCGTGTTAGCATGCATCACAGAGCGCTGCAGGTCGTGACGCTAATTCCAGCTTTTAGCCCGGGCAAGCTAACTTAACGGGGCGACACCGGGGCAGGAGAATCCGTATGTAAACCAGCGGTTTATGAACTCACCTCACTACTAACGCTGTTTACCTCCATCTTGTGCCAGGATTGCTCTCCAAAGTCTAAGGCATCGTAGTCCACCTAGACCCCCGCTCCACGTTGCATGTAATCCTCTCAGTGGACGTCCGGCTCTCTGCTCTGATGGTCAGACGGAGGCTGTGTGTTGGCGGACCGCTGACCGGATGGGGTCGGGGGATCGGTGCAAAAACAAGTGCCTGGACCATATGCTCAGCGACAACACCGCTACCCGGCCATAGATGCGAATATGGCGGCTACCGTGGTACCTGATCGCCAGTGAATGAGAGTTTATTGACGTATTTATGACGCAACTCAGTTAAGGATTTCCCCTGTTCAAACCAAAGCGGCGGATGTGGCCATGACGTGGAGGGAAGGAGAAGGGGGGAGTGAGGGGGCTAGCTGCTGTGTGTGTGTGTGTGTGTGTGTGTGTGTGTGTGTGTGTGTGTGTGTGTGTGTGACAAACATGCATCAGACATTTGTTAAAATAAAAGTTTAAATAAGGGGGAAAAAAGTAAATGGGCACTGCTATTGGAACAAGTGATTCAATTTATGTAAAGACAGGATGAATTTTTCTAGAAAGGTAGTAAATGAGAAACTGATCTTTGAGAGTATGGGGGAATGTTTTAAAGCCAGTTTCATAAGCCGATCCATCTCTTGTACAAATGAAAATAAGAGGCTTAAAGCTCATCCACGTTCCATGCAGCTGTTTCTCTCCTACACAACAAACTCAGTGTGTGATGAAAAACGATATAATCTATTCCACTCATACATAGAAACATCATGGTCACAGCTTCAGTCAGTGTTAATACACAATTTATACATGTCTGCAACTCAGATGTAATGTTAGACTCATTGAACATCATGATTGATATTATACTGTGAGGTCCAACCTGATGCAGAAATGCGACTGCACCATGATGAAGATGGTGACAGTTTGAAACATAATTTGAATTTCAACGGCTCGTGTTTGGAAAAACAGTCCCAGACATACATAAGTTAGGTCATTTATTATTTTCTCTGGACTGGATCAGAGCAAGGCGAATGATATGCAGTAAAAAAGGCATTGCTAGCATCAATCCACAGGCACTGGGCATGGAGCAGGAGTTTATGCTACTTCCAGACCTCTTGTCTGGAAACAGCACTGTGTCTAACCCGTGGAAAGATCTGTATGAGCAGATGAACACATTGATGGAAGTCACTCCTGTCCTTCAACTGCTCCTGGCAGTTGCTCCTCTGATGCAGAGGGCTCTGTAGCTTCAGTGGTAGAACCGTCTTCTTTGAGCGTGACCTTTGAGAAGTCTTTGTTTGCCGGTGGCAGTGATGGGTTGACACCGCTCACACCAGGTGTTGGGGTTTCATTGTGGTCAAAGGGTTTTTCTTCTCTCACTACATCAGGCAGTGTTCTTCTGTCTACAGTCATGTCCCAATCCTGGTCTGAGGGCTGAGGTAGAACGGCAATAAGTTCCTAAACACACACACCAGCAGACTTAAGGTTACACATTCCGGAATCTTGCCGTATTATACTTGAAGTGGATGCACTGGTAAGACTAAAGGAAATTGTACCTGCTGTTTCTCCAGATCATTATTCCTCACGGCGCTGAGCAGGCTCTTTGTGAAGCTTTCCAGCTCCAAGTATCTGCGTTTTTGGTTCTCTAGCTCGTTCTCCAAGAACTGCACTTCTTCGTGCTGAAAGGATTGAAAGCAGACAGACAGTCCTTCACAACCTGAGCTCTTTACAACAGCAGCTTGGTTGGAGTTTGTGCCTTCACCTTAAATTCCAGCAGGCTCTGCATTTGCTCGAGGTCTGAGGCCATTATTTCTCCACCATTATCCTCATCGTCGTCATCTTCCTCATCGATGACTTCGATCTTCTGATTTAAAAAAGAGAGGAATGAAAATATAATCCCACTGGTTTTGACTAGATTAATCAATGACCAGTGCTATGTACAGTTGAATTTATGCTTCTGTGACAAATCAGTGGCGTATCTATGGCCCCTGGCCTGCATCAGCCTATGGCGTTGGGTGTGGCATGAATTGCACCTCTGCTGAAATGTAACTACGTGTCAAGGGTACACAGACCGTAACAAAATGCGTCATGTGACTTTCCCAGGTCTTGGAGCATCACTTCTGTGACGGCAGAGAAAACAGAACTGGCCAAAGTGATTTGTGAACATTATGATGATCTTTTTGGAGTTGCTACGGTGAAAAAGATCGGCTCACTCTCAGTCATTGTTGTGCGATGTAAACAAAGAAAAACATTAAAAAAAATATTAATTAAAAATCGGCAAAAAAACACGGCAGCAGGATTCAGTGCGGATCAAAAAGAGACAGACTAACACAGAAGTACAAATCAGCTTTGATGAAAGTGTGTGTGCTTACGCAACATATATAATATCAGACTGAGACTATCAACAATTGTTATTTCAGACAGACTCCTCTAAGGCTTTTTTGTAACACGGTTGTTCTGCAGTATACAATAAATAATGAGGTACCACATTGTTAGCCAGTGGAGCCGCAACAGTCACGTCTGTTCCATCTTCATCTGTATTTCGCGAGTCAATGGTGCCATCTAGATGAGAGAACGCTGTGTTAGCTGACACACACACACACACACACATCAGCCAGGTGTAGGTGGGAATGTTCAGCATCGTCACCTTCAGACAGGCAGACAGATCCCTCGTCATTCAAGTTATCTCCCAGGTCTGACGTTCCAAGCTGCTCGTCATCAGGGCTGAACGCCACTGGAGACTCGTGTCCTGGGGACGAGTTTGTAAATACAGCAGGTCCACCTTTAGGTGGAGGGATTTCAATACCCATCAGACGGTACTTCCTCCGTCTGTTGCTGATCCATGTCTGACAGGCAGGAGGGGAAAAGAGAGAGTGCTGAGCCTCACCATCCCGTCCTTTAACATGAACGGTAGTCAAACAATAACGTTTACAGTGCACATCAATAAAAAATACATATATGACTGCTTTATGTCCAGTGGCACAGCCAAATTAGAGGGAGCCCAAACCACAGGATTTTTTTCCTCACCTTGACTATTTCAGTGTCCACACTGAGCTGGTTGGCTGCAGCATTGATCTTCTCCTTGCAGACTGAACCCAGGCTCGTCATGCCTCGGTCCCAGTAGCGCTTCAGTTGAATGAGATCCGCGTCACTGAACTGGGTCCGATCCTGCAGCTGACAAACACAGCAAATGTTTGACTTGGGAGACGACAGCAGTGAATGTCGTACAGTAAAATCCTGGTGTCTGTATTTTCCTTGGACTCACTGTTCTCTTTCTGGAGTTGCTAATAACCCAGGGGGCAGCAGACATGCTGGCTGAAGTCTGCCAAAAGAAGACAGGTGGAATCATGTTTAACCTTTCAATGCACTTGACCACTGCAAAACACCTGTCTTCCCGTCTCACCTGTGAGCTGGATTCCCCTGTAAGTGAGGTCTGTGCTGTGAGGGAGTAGCTGCCTTGAAGAGTTGAGTTGTGTTGCGACCATTTCCAATGAGGTGGGAGTTTGGAGCTCGTCATGGAAAATGCTTTGCTTTCTTTCTCCGCTGATGGGTCAGACAGTGGCATCTGTTCCCGCTGAACGTGATTCTGAGCAGCCATATTTGACAGTTCCTCTTCCCTTTGCCATTCATCCTCTTCATCTGCGGTCTCCATGGCAATGGAGAAGTTATGACTGGTGTCCAGAGTGTGAGGCACCCAACGAGGACTTTCCAGACCTTTCTGAGTGGATGCAGGTCCAGGCCGAAGTGTGTTTGATAAGGTAAAGACCCGCTGGATGCAGGGTGTCTGTTCAGAGGAGGGGCTTGAGTTTCGGACTGGGGGGGCGACGCAGGTCTTCTGTACGGCAGGAGTTCGAGGTTGCGGACTGGAATGAGGTCTGGGTTGAAGCTGAGTTTGTGACTGAGAGGGCGAGGACAAAGGGCGAGACTGTGCCGTAGTGTACTGCCTTGTCCAGCTGAGAGGTACCACCCCTGCTCCTGCACTCGCCCCTGCCTCCCCGAGGGACGAACTCCCCTTCTTGACAGCAGTGTGAACTCCAGGCCCTGAGGCAGACGTGAGGGATGGCAGTTTCTGACAGAGTGACGCAAGCTTGGCATGGAGGGGCGAGGAGCTTGAGCTATTTGTGTTCTGCAGCGCCTGGTTGATCAGCGATGAGGCACGTTGAGCTGAGATGTCAGGCTCTGACTGGGATGGGGGGGCTGCGGCCTTCGGTCGGGAGCGAGGGACGGAGTTGAGGGAGTAGATCCCAGTGAGTATGACATCATTATTGTTGTTGTTGTGGTTACTACCACTGCTGACGGGAGAAGAAGATGAAGGAGAGGAGGATGAAGAGGAGAAAGAAGGGAAGGTCGAGGATGCAGGAAGAAGGTGCACTCGGTTTGGAAGGTTCCGGGCTGCAGCTATTTCAGCAGGCAGCAGTGCCCCCGCTACCAGGCTGGGATTGGACAGAGCACCTCCGGCCAATGTTTGATTGGAAAGAAGTCCCCCAGCGATTCCATGGCTGGATAAGGAATGAGACATGCCGCCATTCTGGTCGATCTTGGAGGCGAGCTTACGTCTTTTATTTCCAACCCATGTCTGCATGGAGAAGAGAAAAAGCCTTCCATCAACAGAGTTTCATTAATACTGTGTAAACATTATACAGGGAAGGTGAGAGAGAACAATTCATGTGTCTCTCTCTCGCTCTCTCTCACTCTGCATTCTCAACATCTTACCTGGTTCACTGCAGTGAAACATGAAACATGAGCATATCTCATTACAAACATTACAAACACACACCTTTTCCCTCTCATCCCATCAAACACATGCCTACCCGGACAACACTGAAGTCCAGTTTGGCCTCCTGAGCACACTGCAGGATTAGCTGGAAGCAGGCTTTGCTCTGATTGGTCATCCCATTCTCATAGTAGCGTTCCAGGATTCTCTGCTGTTCTGCGGTGAACACTGACCTCAGGTTCATCTGAAAGACAAACCCCATGAGTGGGGTGAGAAAACTTTCTAATAAAGGTCATTGATAACAGTATTCACTGTGCAAATCACATGCTGTGTGTGTTATTACAGAACAATTTCTTTTTATAAAACTGACAATTTTTATTGATTGATTATTGACACAAACAATGATAATAACAAATCACCCAAATGTTTGTGATTCCCAGATTATTAATAAAGCCAGCAAATCAGTATTCTTTTTTTAACTAAGTGAATTTGCACAAAGCAGTGTCATTATCTTTGACTCATACTAAAATGTGATTGTTGCTGTACTTACAGTCTGCAGGCCTCGCCTCTGTGTCCATGCATCCATGACGCTGCTGGAAGGAAACTGCGCAGCCATGCAGCTCACAGCGAAACCTCCATATTTCTTCTGGTCACAACTGTGACAACTGTGACTCTGCACATCCCGTGTCAGTGCACCTGTCACCCCGCTGGGTCATGAGGCTGTGGAGAAACCAAAGCATTGTTTTTTTTTTTATTTAAAATGATACAACATATTTTTCTCAAATTGCACCTTAAAGATTCAATTTCAAAGCTTTGGAATAAAGTTGGATAATATAGAGTTTAAACCATATAATCACATTTCTTTGCTGCTGGTGTTACCAGGTAACACCAGCATTGAGAGACATTAGAGATGTGACGTTCTTGAACGTGTGAAATCTTTTGAAGGTTTCTTTTAAATGAACGATGAGAATATATACAGATTGTCCACAATGCCTTCATGTGACACCTGTGTGTGCTGTGAGTTGTCCTCTGAGCTCCTGTTGGTAAAGTAGTTCAGGTAGCGTAGTGCAGTTTCACTTTGACATATTCTTTTGGAAAAAAAATGCATGTTATCTTTCCAAAACATTCTTGACTAGAATTTGCACTGATGTTGATCAGGTTTATTCTTGTTTTACTGACATTTTTCCTGTATTCCTGGAAAAATAAGTGAAAATTCGGAGGTCACTTTAAAAGCATGGAGCTATGAAGTCAGCTCATGGAATGTTTACATCTAAGAGACAGGCAAACACAAAACAATAATCCCCATCATCGTCATCATTCTTGGCCTCTAAATAACATCACTGACCTGTTCCTATTACATCAGATAGAAACTGTAGATTCAGCAGATATTATCTATTATATGATTTGTAACCATGAGCAATGATAGTGCATTCAACATTCCATTATGCAGCAACACCCGATGTACAAAAATGTGATAAAATATAACAATCTAATGCAAACAGTTGTAATAACAAAATACTAGTGAAACATTAATAAAACATCACTGGAGCAACATCGTGGTTCACTGTACATTTATTTTGACTTGATCAAGCTAAAGCTAATGTTGAGTTGATATCTGACGTTGCTGCCAAGTTAAAGCAGATTTAACTAGAAAACAATGATGTTATCAGGACTATTTACTTTGGAACACATTCCTTCCGGAAGGAAAAAACACGTCCTTGTGTTACAAGTTAAAAGTGTAAAATTCTCAGTATGTGTGAGAGATTGTGGATATTTAAGCGTCAAGTGCCGTGAAAGTTTCGCAGCTGGTTTGAATCGTTAGTGCCCAGAGTTCAGAACATTTTACATCAGCGATAGAATCGGTTAGAAGCGCTGAAAATGTTACATACGGGACATTGGTGCGACACATACTCATCCGCCGCGTTTATTTTGGCAGCCTGACTGCGCATGGCTACCGACGATATGGAAACACTACGGATAACATTAGCCAACAAACGACGGCTACTTCAGATGAGTGGCCGTACGGGAACGGATGTGGGATGAAGAAACACATTCACCGCACAGGGTGTGAACTTTACGAGCAGCGGTAAACAAACCGGGTATGCGCCGCATCTCCACTCTGGCTACACACGTTAGCTTACAGGCCCGAGCGGCCATATCTGAGACAGCCAGCGGTAGCTAGCGTTAGCATTAGCTTGTCAAATGATAGCAGCGGCTAAACTTTTCCTTTAAATTTGTGATTTCCCCGACCTCTGCCTTGGCCATAGCCGTTGGCCCTGCCTCCGAGCGGACACGAAGGAAAAGCGTGTCGGCATAGACCGCAGAGAAAAGTAAAACCAAAGCCCACTTACCATTTTTGATGACAAAATCAGACGAACGTTCAAATTCAGCAGATTTTTTCACCAGTCCCCGTTGCTAGACAATGAAATCAGACCGTCCGATCATCAATTCTAATCATGATTGTGACGTGTTTGGAGACAGGAGCCAATCGGAGCGCGTGATCATCGCTGTGACAGTCGGCGTGGGCGGAGCTCCGTGGCCCCTCCCATTTGTGACTTTGTTGAGCTGAGAGCTGAGGAGGGAGGTCACAGACATGATGGAAATGCAGAGGTCTGGTCCTCATCACCTGCGTGAGGCAGACATGGAGACTCAATCACAGGGTGTGTGTACAGTCGGTGCTGGGAAAGTACCTTTTTTTTACTCAACGCATGTTACTATTTGTGTATTATTTGTTTGCAGATGTTTGTATTAGGTCAAAGTCAACTTTGTTGGTCAACTCCCACCACTATGGTTTATATTCAGGTATGTATTAGTACTGTGCAATCTACTTTTATCATAGACACTTACCCCTTGAACACCAACAGCATCCCCTGTGCTACATTCATGCTAGCATACTTTGGAGGACCATAATTGTAATAAGTAAATATTTGTGCTATCAGAAAATGACAAACGATTCCTGAAAGCTGAGAAGTTGCACTGAGGTCCCCTACCTGGTGGAAGAGGGAGAATACATCAACTGGTTCCTGAAAGTTAGGAGCAGCCATGTTGCTGTCATTACAGTAATCCCATTTGCTCTGTTGCCAGAAGCCAGCAAGTCATTACCGTAATGACAGCAACTCGGCTATGAAAAGCAACTTTGAGAAACTGATCAATGTTTTCTTCTTCTAGTCGTTAGAGGTTTTCTCCTCCACAGAGGTAACACCAGGTAGAAGAACCAAGTGCAACATCTCACCTTTCAGTAACTTTTCAATGTTTTCTGATAGCACAAATAGTTGTAAACGCTACTCCAAAGTATGCTCGTGCAAATGTATCACAGCGATGGTGTTAAATTGTTCAACCGTTACTATACCATGGTCTGGGTACCATGGTTTTAAAATGGTCTTAAAATCATGTAGTTGGGCTCATTGTTAAGTTTTCTATTATTCAGCGACAGAACAACCTGTTGCAATGGAAA
Organism: Aeoliscus strigatus; assembly: GCA_901007665.1. Taxonomy (NCBI): domain Eukaryota; kingdom Metazoa; phylum Chordata; class Actinopteri; order Syngnathiformes; family Centriscidae; genus Aeoliscus; species Aeoliscus strigatus. Next base: position 23,677 of record CAAKHB010002642.1, read on the forward strand.
CATTAACAACAACTGGACATTTGATGAGGAAAACCAGCAAAATGAAGAGAAAAAATGAAAAGAAATGTTAAAATCATACGTTTCTTTCAACTTGTTTCGAGAGTAAAATAATTTTGACGAGTACGATGCTGTGTGCTGGTATATGTTCAATGTTTTTAAGGAGTGACATGAGGTTGAAGAACCACTCAATGTGAGTTAGGGCTTGTATAATGCATCAAAATATCAATGATCCCGTTTCTGTTTCTTGATGATGATGATGATGTATAAGCAGATTAATCAGTGGGTAGTTGTGTGTTAAACGGTTTTGAGGAGCGACGCTGGGCCAAAGAAACACTCAACACGAAGCGGAGGGTATGTTGCATCCCTTTGTTTTGTATGTTCACTGACTAACCCTGACATATATCACTTTACTGTCAAATAACACTGAACAAATGAACACTGAGTTTCCGTAGTGCATCTGAGTGGTAGTTTTCCTCTGCACAGTAAACAGCTAAAAGAAGAAGGTCGCAGAGGCAGCAGCCTAAGAAGGGACACCCAGACTTCCCTCTCCCCAGACACCTCCTCCAGCTCTTCCGGGAGGACCACAACGTCACTCCAGCGTGTCCTGGGTCTTTCCCGGGATCTCCTCCTGGTGGGACATGCCTGGAACACCTGCCTACAGAGGCGTACAGGGTGCATCCGAAACAGATGGCGCCTCTCGATGTGGAGGAGCAGCGGCTCTACTCCGAGCTCTTCCCGGGTGACAGAGCTCCTCACCCTATCTCTAAGGGAGCGCCCCGCCACTCTGCGGAGGAAACTCATTTCAGCCGCTTGTATCCGAGATCTTGTTCTTCTGGTCATGATCCAGAGTTCATGACCATAGGTGAGGGTAGAAACGTAGATTGACCAGGTAGAGAGACCGAATTACTGTGACTGCTGCACAGACTAACATCTATTTTGACATTTTGTTGTAAACCACTGAACATAGTACAGAAATGTCTTTGATATAACACGTTTTTTACTGTTTAACATCAAAAACTAGGACAAAACACAGACCCAACACATATCAATGACGTTTTTCTTCATTTATAGAGCTTCTAGAGTCACCAACACAATGTCTGAAGGTTCTTGTGTCATCTCTTCCATTCACAATAAAGACATAATGTATAGCCAGTGTGCTGGGCTCTTCTGTGTTCACTGGTCTGCACAGATGAAAGATGATGAAGATTATGTTTGGTGACTGTACGGTCACAACATTTACACTACTGTTCAAAAGTTTGGGGTCACTTTTTTCAATGACGACAAGGTTAAATGAATCAAGACTCATCCAGACGTGGTAAATGACTATTTTAAGCTGTGAACATCTGATTTTAATGGAACATCTACCTACACCTATGGAGGCCTTTCACCAACCATCACTCCTGTGTGCCAATGCTACATTTTGTTCGCTAATCATGTTAAAAGGTGAATGGTGATTAGAAAACCTTTGCACAATTATGTTTGCACACATAACTGTTGATTAGAGAAGCTACAAAACTGGAATTGTGTGGATGACACCAAACATTTGCATGAAACATTTCATTCAGGGTTGATGACAGTAGTAGATGAAACATGTGAAGTCCACATACAAAGAAAGTTCCAACAATGTTTGGTGCTGACATCTCCAGAGTCAACTGAATCCCTGCACCCTCCCCTCATCCACCCCACATCCACTCTACATTAGCCCCACATTTACCCCACATCCACCCTACATCTAGTGTACATCCACCCTACAGACAACCTACTTCGACTGTATATACGCTACACAACCTACATACAACGTATACAACCTATACCCAACCTACATACACCGTATACACCCTACAACCAGCTTACATCCTCCATACACATCCTACACCCAGCCTACATCCACCACATACAACCTACACCCAACCTACATCCACCGTATTCACTCTACAACCAGCCTACATCCACTGTGTTCAACCTACACCCAACCTACATCCACCGTATTCACTCTACAACCAGCCTACATCGACTGTATACACCCTACAACCAACCTACATCCACTGTATACACCCTACAAGCAGCCTACATCCACTGTATACAACCTACACCCAACCTACATCCACTGTATACAACATACACCCAACCTACATCCACTATATACAACCTACACCCAACCTACATCCACCGTATTCACTCTACAACTAGCCTACATCCACTGTATACAACCTACACCCAACCTACATCCACTGTATACACCCTACAACCAGCCTACATCCACTGTATACAACCTACACCAAACCTACATCTATTGTATACACCCTACACCCAACTTACATCCGCCATATACAACCTACACCCAACTTTCATCCACCGTATACCACCTACACCCAACCTACATCCACCGTATACAACCTACACCCAACTTTCATCTGCCGTATACACCCTACGACCAGCCTACATCCACCGTATACAACCTACACCCAACGTACATCCGCTGTATACACCCTACGACCAGCCTGCACCCAAACTACATCCACTGTATACAAACTACACCTAACCTACATCCAACATATACTAGTCTTGTAGTTCCTTGTTTTTTTATGATCTTGGTCGTGTCACGGCCACATTCTTTGGTCTCGGTCTTGTCTCAGTCTCAAAGTCTGTCTGTGTCGCAATGTCTCAGACTGGCCAAGTGGTCTCAAAGGGATTTGTAACCTATAATAACAAGGCAGGCACATATTGCATCATTGACCTTTGAATAATATTTGCATATCATTGTGATTGATTAAGCATCAGGCCTATGCCATTTCAGTAATGCTCATATTATTCAGCGTTATTTGGATACTATAATGGTAAATAATTCAATTTCAAGTTGATAATTCTGTGTATCTTTAACATTTAAACTCACATAATCAGTAACATATTGACCATTCATTAGACTTTTTTTGAGGTGAAGGGTGGTGTTGGAGGTTTGTCATATTCTTAGATGACTTTGGGACTAGTTAATAGTCATGTCAGTCCTTAACAGCACTTGTGAGTCAATCCTCAAATAGTGTAGAAATAGCGTTCATGCAAGTGCCACACATATTTGATTTCAGCCAGTTGATGAAAACATTTATGATGAGTTCACAGACAAGACATGCACTGTCTCTGTATTACTGTGCCTGTAGTTGAATACAATCTCATATTTATACAGTGTGGTGCTTATGCTACAATTCATGCAAGATGGTAAAATAACTATTTTTTTTTGGTCTTGGTCTCGGTCTCGAGCTTAACTCGTCTTTGTTTTGACTTGGTCTGTCTTGGTCTTGGTCTTGATAATCTCTGGTTTTATACACCCTATAACCAGCCTACATCCACCGTATACACCCTACACCCAGCCTACATCCACCGTATACACCCTACACCCAACCTACATCCACTGTATACACCCTACAAGCAGCCTACATCCACTGTATACTACCTACACCCTACCTACATCCACTGTATACAACCTACACCCAACCTACATCCACTGTATACAACCTACACCCAACCTACATCCACCGTATTCACTCTACAACAGCCTACATCGACTGTATACACCCTACAACCAGCCTACATCCACTGTATACACCTACACCCAACCTACATCCACTGTATACAACATACACCCAACCTACATCCACTATATACAACCTACACCCTGAGGAAGAAAAATTATGTTTTCCAAGTATGAGACAGACATGCTGATTCTTTGTTGTGTCCTGATGTTAATCAGAGCCTTAATTTACTCAGACATTCTTCTGTCCCTTCCTCTGCACCGTCTGATGACACATAGGTGTTATCATCTGGTGCTGTCCTTCTCCTTTGTTCACCTGGGACCAAATGTCTACCTTACCTCCATGTCCCTACCTGCTTCCGACCCCCTACTGAGAGTGTCTGGGAACCTCAACTGTAATGCAAATACCTTTTCCTGCCTTTTGTTACATTCATCCTGTCTGATCACACCCACACTCTGTAACGCACTGTATAATTGTCGCTCTGCCCTGTGCTCTTGGTCAGTCTCCTGTACCAGACCTGCTCTGTGTCAGAAGGCTCACCGTTTTCCGGATTACTATTAAACCACCACCACCACAGCAAACCCTGGGTCTTGAGAATTTTCTTCAACAGATGGTGCCGTGACCCGGATGGCAACATACTTCAGCGGGAACTCCTCTTCCAGACCAAAGATCACACTGGTGACCTGAGAATCCAAATTACCAGAGGTAAGGGTCCTTTTGAAAAACCCAAAATTATCATCACGAGTGCTGTTCGATGGTCTGTGGAGTTGGAGCACCAAAGAAGTTGACGCCATCCAATTTGACGTAAGTTTGCTGCTGTGTGGTCGTGGATGAGTTTGTTTTATTTTAAGT